>CATIWR010008469.1:0-18072 GCA_949677035.1 Omphalea diandra | reverse complement strand
TGTGAGATTGGCAACTATGCAGGCTTTGAATTAGATTTTGAATTTCAATTACTAGATGATCATTTGAAATTGAATTGACGACTGGGTGGACTTTGAATTTTGCTTGAAACTAGTTGAAATTAAACTTAGACCTCTTGGAACTAGTTGAAATTAGACCTAGACAAACATCAAGTGATTACTTGAATTGGGTAGAGACTAAGCTTACAATTAAAATGAGTAGAATAAAAACTTAGGACTGATTGAAATTGAATCCAAATGGATGTTGAGTAATTTTGGAATTGAACCAAGTTGAATCAACTTTGCTACCATATTAGGAGAGTTTGAAATAGGTAAAAGTTAAGTTCATGAATAAAATGGATGGAATTTAACTCAACCATTGTTAAACGATTAGAATTAGTAATTAGATAGTTAATCCCAAATAACTATACACTCATATATTTTTTTCAATGTGGGATTAACTCTAACAGTAGACAAATTAAAAATGTGCAATTAAAAAGCCACGTCGAATAAAATCATTGAGGCACTTTTGTCTTTGTATTAGCTATTATACTACTTGATCTTCAACAGCTTCATTTTACAATAATTAAAACAACGGTAGTTTAGTGTTTCATCCATCATCTGGAATGGATTCCAATTGATTACATAATAGGCAAATGTGTGATTGATGAGTGTTAAATAAGTAATAATTGAATCCATCGACTGTACCAAATAATATCCTTACAACTGTTCCTATTTTATCGGCTTCATCGACAATGGATAAAAAAAAAAAATTCATGGTAGAGTTGGTCTTTAGCCAATTCTTGCCCATATCTAAATGTTTGTCAGATTCTTGATTGAAGATCTTTTTCGGGTGATTCCTCATTAGGCAGCTGAACTTCCAGTTCCAAAGTAGGTGGTTTTATAGTCGAATTTCGATCATGTATCATTGACAATGGTATTTTACTAACCAACAGTTCCCCAATTGGTATGGTGAGCTTTGGTAAATTATAGCTCAAAGTTCGTGTAAGCAACTGATGTTGCTCGTGGTTAGGCCAACAATTGAAACAATTCTTCAATTTCTCTTGAGATTATAGAATTATATGAAGCATTTTTTGCAATTTGTAGGAAATATTTTAATAAAAATATTTTCTTAATAAATTGAAATCTATACAGCTATAAAATCTTCAAGCATTATTAAAGTTTTTAATGCCTCTCACGTTTTTATACATTTTCTACCATTGCTAATTTATAGGACTTTATTTTTGCAAGCTGTTACTCATATTTTTAGCTATCCTCCCAGTTTCCTTTTGTTTATATAAGAGCATCAGGTTCCTAAAGGTAGAAGACACAACATATACTCTATTTTGCTATAAAATTTATTTGGGCAGTGAGAGGAGCAAAGAAGGAAAGATTTCCTTCTTCCTAAGGTGTGCAAACTTAGGAAGATACTGCTTTTGCTGGGCGTTGTATCCTGGAGACGATACGCTGTCAACTTCTTGCACCATGGTGAAGTGCGTAAATCGTCTCAAAAAGAGCGAGTGACGTGCCTCGTCCAGCTGCTATTATCTGGGTTACTTAATTTGCTGCTATTGAAATTTCTTCTTGTGGCAATCTCATATTTTTGCTCTTGATTTTATCATTTTATTCCAACAATTTCAAGATGACTTTATGATGGATCCCGTTGCTTCCAACATCCTTTCGGCTTCAGCCCTGTCAAATGATCTCAACAAGCCATTCCGTTTCAATGGTGAGAATTTTAGGTGTTGGCCAAGCAAGGTAATGTTTTATCTTAAAATCATGAAGGTAGTGTGGATTTTGACAGCAAAAAATCCAAACAAAATTGATACCTCTAATATGAGTGATGAAGAAAAGGCTAAACATGATCATGAAATTCAAAATTTGAGGAATGATGATGAGGATTGCAGAAATTATTTACTTAGTTGTCTTTTCAGATGAATTATATGATTATTATTCTGATTTTTACCCAACTGCGAAAAAGATTTGGAAAGCTTTGCAGAAAAAATATGACAGTGAAGAAGCAGGAGTTAAGAAGTACGCTTGTAGCAAATTCTTCAATAATCAAATGGTGAAAGAAAAATCTGTTTTGACTCAGACTCATGAATTTCAAAAATTAGTCAATGAAATACAATCAGAAGGAGTTGAAGTTCATGACAAACTTTCACCATCCTGGAAAGAATTTCAAAAACAACTTCGTCATAAACAAAAGGAACTCACTATTGTTAGCTTGATGATTCGTCTTCGAATCGAAGAAGAAGCTCGTAAGCAAGATTATAATGTGGAGTTGCCCAACGTTAATCAAACAAAGGTAAATTTTATTCAAACTTTTGAGAATAGTTTTAAAGGTAAGAAATCCAAGTCCGCTGTTCATCTGAATCCACAAGGAAGGCACAAGAAAATGAGTTTCAGTAAAAATCAAAACTTCGTGACAAGAAACATGTGCCAAATGACCGTGTCTCTAAAGGTGGTCCTTGCTGGGTATGTGGTAAACTTGGCCATCATGCCAATGTCTGTCGTAATTGAAAACGCGGACCGTCTCAAGTTAACATGGCTGAGGAACAACATTTTGTGGCTATGATTATAGAGGCAAATATGCTTGACAATACTGATGGCTGGTGGATTGACACAAGTGTCTTTAGGCATATTTGTCATGATAGAAATTGGTTTAGGAAATATTCTCTTGGTGATGCTGATCGTAAAGTTTTACTTGGTGATTCTCACACAACCAAAGTGTTAGGCATTGGAGATGTGAATATTAAATTCACTTCTGGTAGAGTCTTGACTCTCAAAGATGTTCGTCGTACCCCAAACATCAGGAAAAAATCTGGTGTCTGGATATTTACTTAATAAGGCTGGTTTCAGGCAGTCCATCGAGTACGATAATTTTGTGCTTATCAAGAACAATGTGTTTGTAAGGAAAGGTTATGCTTGTGATGATATGTTTAAGCTGAATGTTGAATTGAATAAAATAGCTACTGGTTCTGTTTATATTGTGACTTGTTCTAATATTTGGCATGCACGATTATGCTATATAAACAGTAAATATATGCATGACATGTCATATCTTGGTATTGTACCGAAACTTGCTAATAAGTTTGACTAATGTGAATTTTGTAGTATGACAAAGATTTGAACAAAATACTGAACTATTTGAATTAGTGCATTCAGGTATTTGCGAATTTGAAGGCATTTTGACTCGAGGCAGTAAGCGGTATTATATTACTTTGATCAATGATTTTTCTAAATTCTCTTATATTTATTTGATGAAAAATAAGAGTGATGCATTTGATAAATTGTCTACCTTTATCAAAGAAGTTGAAAATCTATGTCAAAGGAAAATAAAGAGACTTAGAACTGATAGAAGTATGGAATATGCATCTTTAGGATTGATAGACTATATCAAATCCTTAGGAATTATACATGAAGTTACAGCCCCATATTCTCCAGCCTCTAATGGGGTTGCTGAACGTAAAAGTAGGACATTGATTGACCTTAATAATGCCATGTTGGCTTATTCAGGTGCTCCAAAAAACCTTTGGGGTGAAGCGGTACTTACTGCAAATTATATACTTTAATAGAATTCCTAGCAAAAAAACTCTTCTAACACCTTATGAATTGTGGAGAGGCTGGAAGCCAAATTTACATTATCTTAGAGCATGGGGTTGCCTTGCTTATGTAAGGAAGACAGATCCCAAAATTCCTAAGTTAGGTGTTAAAGCAAATAGATGTGCTATTATTATGCTATGACTAGCAAAGTGTATCGTTTTCTAGACCTTGATAATAATATAGTTATTGAATCTTTAGATGCAATTTTTCGTGAAGATAAATTTCCTTCCAAAAATAATGAAACCATTAGAAAACCTGAAGATCTTGAGATTGATAGTACTCCTAAAGAAGAAGTTATTGATTCTTTAAGGAGGGAAAACGTACTAGAATTGAAAAGGAGTTTGGTTCTGATTTTTCCGTGTAGGGTATACAAGATTTTCCAGTTTCTCTTGATGACTTTGTAGGATTGATAGATGGTGAACCATCATCTTTAGCAAAAGCTTTCTCTTCCCCTGATTCAGATCTTTGGAGAGTTGTAAATGACGAAACGGAGTCTCTTATGGCTAACAAAACCTGGAAGTTAGTAGACTTACCCTCTGGTTCGAAAACCATAGATTGTAAACGCAATCCCAATGGCACTATTGATAAGTTTAAAGCCAGGCTTGTAGCTAAGATAACTTCTATTAGTGTGTTAATAGCTGTAGCTGCCTTACATGATCTTAAAATCCATCAAATGGACGTGAAGAGAACTTTCCTTAATGGAGATTTGGATGAAGAGCTTTATATGAATCAACCTGAAGGCTTCATACAATCAGGTAATGAGCATAAGGTATGTAGGTTGATGAAATCTCTTTATGGTTTGAGACAAGCTCACAAGCAATGGCATAAAAAATTTGATGAATACATGCTCAGTAATGGATTTAATGTGACTGATAATGATAAATGTATATGCTATAAATCTCATCATGATGCTCACATTATTAATGTGTTTATATGTTGGTGATTTTTAATTTTTGGCACTAGTATAGATATGATTAATGAAACAAAAACCTTGCTGAAAAAGAAATTTTATATGAAAGATTTTGGCAAGGATAATGTAATTCTCGGTAAGAAAATCAGTAGGTGTACGAATGGGATCAATCACATTATGTTGAAAAAGTGTTAAAAAAATTCAATTATTTTGGTAGTAAATCTGTTTATACTCCTCTTGATTGTCAGGTTCATTTGTACCCAACTGAAAATGATGATGATGTTATTAATCAACCAGAATATGCAAAAATTATGAGAATTTTAAGTTATGCTGCTAACTCTACCAGACCTGATATTGCATCTTCAGTTGGAGTATTAAGTAGATTTACCCATAAACCTTGTGTTGATCATTGGAAGGCTATTGATCATCTTATGAAATATTTATGTGGTACTATAAATTATGGTTTGCTATATAAAAACTTTCCTGCAGTACTAGAAGGATTTTGCGATACAGATTGGAATTCCTCAGTGGAAAATTATGTGTCTACAAGTGCCTATGTATTCACCATTGGTGGAAGTGCTGTGAGTTGGAAGTCGAAAAAACAAATAATTGTTACCAATTCCACTATGGAGGCTGAATTAATAGCACTAGTAACAGCTAGTGATGAAGCGGCATGGGTGAGAGGTCTATTATATGATGTTCCTATGTGGGAAAAGCCATTGCTACCTGTTCTTATACATTGTGACAACGCTGCAGCAATTAGTATTGTGCATAACAAATATTATAATGGGAAGTCCAAATCCATACAACGAAAACATGGGATGATAAGATCTCATATGAACAATGGCGCCATAAATGTTGATTATGCGAGGTAAACTGACAACCTTGCTGATCAATTGACTAAATCTCTAGCTAGAGAGAAAATCTGGACAGCATCGAGGGGGATAAATCTTTTGCCCAAAAATAATCTGAGTCACCTATAAGGACACTCTGATAAGGGAAACAAATAATAAGGTGATAGTGAAGAACATACTGTTTTGCTTATCCCTATGATGCATGCTCAGTTGTGATGTTGTAGAGGATGAACTATAGTTCTTAATGAATTATATGGCCCTTATGGGTGGGATGTTGGACCACAAGGACATCCTTGATATATTCACCCATATGAATGAGGAGATAAGGCCGTTTCCTGTGAAAATTTTGGCAAGTTTTTCTAAAAAAATTCATGAACTCAGGATTGAGCATAAGGCCGTAACGTGCTAGCTTGGAATCTTAGATGTGCTCCTATATATCATGCGTGTAACACTTTCTTTGTGCCCAAAGTAGTCATTGTTTAAAGGTTTGATCCACTTTGGCTACAAACACAAGTTATGTGAGATCACTGAGTAAGAGTTTAAAGGCAGAACCATTCTTATTATGCATGATATATGTTGCTGTCCAAAATATTTTTTTTAATTTTTATTAAAATGAGCAGGGGAATGTAGGAAATATTTTAATAAAAATTTGTTTTTAATAAATTGAAATCTGTACAGCTATAGAATCTTCAAACATTATCAAGGTTTTTAATGCCTTTCACATTTTTATACGTTTTCTATCGTTGCTATTTTATAGGACTTTATTTTTGCAAGCTCTTACTCATATTTTTAGCTATCCTCCCAGTTTCCTTTTGTCTAGGTTCCTAAAGGTAGAAGACACTACATATACTCTGTTTTGTTATAAAATTTATTTGGGTAGTGAGAAGTGTAAAGAAGAAAAGATTTCCTTCTTCCTAAGGTGTGCAAACTTAGGAAGATACAGTTTTTGTTAGGCATTGTATCCTGGAAACGATACGTTGTTAACTTCTTGCATGACGTTAAAGTGCGTAAATCGTCTTAAAGAGAGCGAGTGGCGCGCCTCGTCTAGCTGTTATTGAAGTTTCTTGTTGTGGCAATCTTATATTTTTGCTCTTGATTTTATAATTTTATTCCAACACAACTTATTTTATTTTTCAATTAATTTGGGATTTGAGCTTGCATTGATTCATAAATTGTGGATCTAGACTTATATGAATATGAGTTATGTTGTCATTAGACTTCTTTTATTTTAGACTGAATATGAGTTTTGTTGTGATTAGGAATATTTTATAGATAGAGTTCTTAATAAGGTTTATATACAAATAAATTTAACTTAACTTGTAGAAGGGACACATTTTTGCTTATTCGAAGATTGAATTTCAGATTTTTCTCTTTTATTCTATTTATATTTTTCTAATTGCCGACACTTGTTTATATGTTTTTCTCCTATATATCAAGATCTAATTAACTATAAATTGATTAGTTCAATTGACAACCATTATTATCTACATATCCTTTCTTTTTTTAAACAAATTATCTATATATCCTATATATTAATTTATACTGATTGCACTTGGTTTCACAAACTCTTTTATTATTTCTTTTATCTTCAAAATTTATTTGGGATAACACTTTCATATTTGTTTGCTCTTCTAAAATTTCTTTTTAATTTCATATACTAGATTAGATCATTTAATGGATCAAATCGAGTTCGAATTGAGCTTTTAACTGAGTTGAAGTTTAATACATATATCCAAACTTCAGTCACTCTAATATAACATACCTATAAATTTTGACTAAGTTCAATCAAAATTAAAAATATATATTCAAAATAATAATCACATCTTTTCCCACCATTAACATGGGATATATATATATATATATATATATATATATATATATATATATATATATATCTTTTTATCCTCCACTAACAAAAAAAAAAAAAGAAAAAAACAAAGATAAGCAAGAATCCAATTTCAATTACTAATATTAATATATCCAAAACTGCGTATCGAACTCACTGTAAAAAAAAAAAGCAATTGATATGGTTCAAAAATAAAAAAAATAAAAAAAGCAATGATAGATGACTGCCGAATCCACGTTCACCACTCATTGTCCACCGTCCGATTCTCCTTTAATTGAAATTTCAACCGTCAAACTTTGCACTTCCGTTCACTATCAACGGTCCCACTCTCCGGAATCGAAACATTTATCAAATCCGAATCTATCCCTCCCTAAATTCATTGTCCATTCTTGCTCGTAAGGAACCCTTCAAAACTCGCCGTATGAGATAGGACACCTCGTTACCAACGCACCATGAAATTACAGAAATACCTCTGAATCCGAACCGCCGCGCGTGATTAGAAAATGAACAAATGGCGTATATATAACGCGATGGATATGTTGCCGATGTTGTGACGTTTTTATGAGACGAGTACCTGTGCTATCCTGTCCATTGGCAGACCAAATTAAGAAAAGCAAAATATAGACATGTCTGCAACTGGTGGTGGTGGCTCTGGCGGCGGCGGCGGTGCGGAGGAGGACAAGAAGCCCGTTGATCAGTCTGCTCACATTAATCTCAAGGTCAAGGGCCAGGTAGGATTGTCTTTTTTTTTTTTTTTTGCCTTTTATAGTTTCATTTATTGCTTGCATTTTGTTGAGCTTGAGATTTTATGACCATGAATTCATTATCATCTAATTAGACCAATTATTAGTTGAAATTTAGTAGTATTACATTGAGTTGTTAGTTTATTAATTGACAAGAAAAAAGATGGTTTTTTTTTTTTTTTTTTTTTGAGGACTCCAGTACCACTGAACCATAGACGTAGTGATGATGTCTGTATTCTGATATTGTATTATGTATGTGACTTTGAGACTGGAATTTGGTTACTTGAAAGTGCTGATGATAATGTTTTATGACTCATTTTTTTGTAGGGTAAGTTGTGCTGTTGTGGGTTTATATTGTGCAGTTTAAGGGTTTTGATCGTTTAGCTGTTGCCCAGTTTGTTGGCCTTGGTTCTCTAATTTTAGTATACTTGATTTTGTTTGGTTACAGGATGGGAATGAGGTGTTTTTCAGGATCAAGAGAAGTACCCAGCTGCGTAAGCTAATGACTGCTTACTGTGACAGACAGTCGGTGGAATTCAACTCCATTGCTTTCTTATTTGATGGGCGTAGGCTCCGTGGAGAACAAACCCCTGATGAGGTGAAGTTCTTATAATTCAGTCTCTTATTATTTGGTCTTTCTCTTTGAACAATTGATATTGACTCTGTATGCCGTGACTTCACTATGGAATGCAACATGAGTCCCTTGTTTTATACAGTTATAAAAGAACTTTCCCCGATTCAACTGACTCTGTGTGACATTTTTATTTTTCTAGGTGTTAATTATGTATTGGAATACTGTTCATCTTTTTTGTGATAATGGTGTTGCTTCTCTGTCTGTCCCATGAAGGAGGATGATATGGCCTTGCAACACTGAATTTGAAAAGGCCGATACTTGCTTGTTAGTAATTTGCCTTTTCAAAAATCTGCAACAGATTGAACATAATAGTTTTTTTGATAATTGTTCTTACTCTTGATTCTCATTGTTCCAGCAAATTTGATGGTCCTAATCTTCTATTTGTGTACAGCTCGAGATGGAAGATGGAGATGAAATTGATGCAATGCTGCACCAAACTGGAGGTGGATTTGTGTGCCCTTGAGAGTGTATCTTGGCCTAAACTATACAATATGAGCCGTGGCTAGCATAGTTGAATATATTTTTCATTTATGAAAAAGCTGCTGCAAATGAAATTGATACTCGTGTAGACTTGCCGAAGGTTTTGATGTTTTATTTTAATTTTTAACATTATATTATATTGTCGGTATGGTTCTCTTATATATGAAGTTGACACCATTTGTTTAATCAATTATCATTATCCCCTTCTCATCTTCAAAGTTAATTATTCTTTCTAGTGGTCGCCGGCAATTTGTATACTGTTGCATAAAAAACTTTGATGTTTTTGTCAAAATACCAACCATAGCACCTCTGTCATCCGCTTAACTTTCAAATGAAATTTTGAGTAGCCCAACATAGAAAGGATCAGCAGCTGTATGGTGGATGTTTGGTCTTGCCAGCATTGATTGTTGCAATATCTATGGAACTGGATTTGCAGCTTGTTTTTCTGGTCTTGTATGGTGCTTTCCTTGGTTTGCTAAGAAAAACATCGAAAGGTTTCTCATTGAAATTGAAAAAAGAAAAGTTTCAACCGCAGAGTATGTGCATCTTAATTCAAAGCCAATATGCAACATACATGTATCATTGCAATTTTTGATGTTTAACATGATCTACAAAAAATAAACAGCAAGACAAGTGGTCATTTCTTTCACATTTGACAGTAACTAAATTTCCAGTAACTCTGCTAAAATAATCTAACCTGCAAATAGGGGGTGTAAGTTTTACAGTTTTTAAACAGTATACCGCTAAAACTGAACCGTCAAACCAAACCAAAATCAAAACCATGAGTTACCGAAAATTTTCGGTGTTAAGATTTAAGATTTTTCGGTTTCAGTATCATTTTTGGAAAAGTTTTAACGGTATAATGATAATGAAATTTTTTGTATGGATATTTTATAAATTGAAAAGATTTACATGTATCGATTTCAGTTTGAATCATTCATCCATGATTAATAAATGAGTTAACTCGACTTTTCGGTATCGGTATCGGTAATACCACTAATATCACATAATTTTAATGATATCGGTTTTTGCGATTTTTATCGTCAACGGTATCGATTTTATAATTTTACGGTGTCGGTATTGGGCGGTATTGTGAAAAACGGCAGTATCGGTATTCGCAGTATACCGATTACAGCCGTACCTGCAAATATGAACTTAAAACAAATATATATATATATATATATATATATATATATATATATATATATATATATATATATTTGTTTTTTGCTAATGAAAAATCAAAATATCATGAAGCACAGATAAGAATCTTCATAGCCCGTCCATGAGCACTTCACGAGATGACTCAAGCTGATAACTGTAGCCTCTTGTTGTTTTTCCAGCTGCATCAAAATTTGAAAGTAAACACGAGTAAATACTTACTGGACTAACAGCAAACAATAGCACATACAATTTATTCGAATACGACTTGTACCTCTCAAAGTAATAACAGAAGAAGTCTGCGTAAAGCAATGTTTGTACCAGTCCAGCAATCCAAGCTGCATATAATTCCCATAAAATAATCATAAATATTGCGACCACGACAATAGAAATGGAAACCAACAAGAAAGGAAGACGATGACAATAACCCACAAGGCACACAGGAAATAACAAATGAAATTATTAAAGGATCAATATTTAGTTACTCCCTTCAAAAATAATGTATATGAATAAGAATTTTAAAAATTTATATGCAAGTAGTACTGCTAGCCTAAGGCTAAGGGTATCCTTTTCTTTTCCCCAGAGATAGTAGATAAAAGATATTCATCATCAATATCACATTCAGAATTGGCAAAAGCCAAAGTCTTGCCTTCCTAACCGTTAGCCCAAAACAGCATTGGCAGCCTATAAGGGTATCCTACAAGCACAAAGACATACATGAAGATGTGGTACACAAAGTTAGGTAAAGAATAAGGATACAACGAGCTTGGAAGGCACAATGACAAAACCATAAGTGATTCATCATTTCCTTGTTTTTCATAAACCAAACAAGAATACCAGACAAGAGATGGGATATAAGGATAATCCAAAAACAAAAGTTCCCAAGAGTTTTAGCAAAACACATGAGAAAAAAGGCATCCATGTTATTTGAGCAAATCATGTGTGGCAAAGGTCAACAAAACAGCAGAGGATGCGTAATTATTATATATGGGTTCAATATCACATGAAAAACTGCTATAACATGCTCAAGAGAAGTAAAAATATAAAAATCATGAACATTTTGTGCTTTTCAGTTTCTAAATAATTTTTTTATTATTCACAGCAAACAAACTCAAACTTATTTTTCGCATACCTAAGCTTGATGTAAACAAAGCACAACTTGCTCAAACTCATGACATATTTCTTGAGAACAAGCTCGCAAATGACCTTGATGTTGGAACCTTTACTGTTTGATTTAAGTGTTTATTTAAGTTGGCTAAACTGAATGTTCCATATTCATATAAGCAAAAATAAGTGCTATGTCAGATTCTGCAAAAGGAAACTCAGGCAATATCAATTCAAGATACGCGTGAAAAAGCTCTAATACCAGTACAATTTTATATTTTGAGCTTTGTAAATTGCAGTTTTGAGAACGTGTTTGGCTCATTTGGCAGTTCATGAGCTCACAACAAAACACGATCATAAAACTTAGATAAACTCTTAAGTTATATGCATACTCATCAAAGGCAAACTAAGGCATGACAGAGTCCTGAAGCCTAGGCACAAGGTGGAGGTGTGTGCCTTCAAGAGGTGAGATGCAAAGAGAAAATACTAGAAAATTCAAAATTAACATCATACAATCAAAAAGCAATAATCTGTATTCAGTAAATTTAACAAGCATGTGTTGTTAGAACTCTTATGGAATTGACTTATTTGTGCTAAAATTACAAAAATCCATATTCTATATCAAATCAAAGGCTGTAAATATTTGGGACAAGAGGAATCAGCATGAGGGAAACAAACATCTAGTTTTCTTAGAAGTCAATTGAAAAAGCATAAGGGGAAAAAGAACTGGAAATAGGTGAAATGAAATAGAAAGAAAACAGAAGACAGGAAAGAATAAAAAATAGGAGTGAGCAAGGGAGGGAGGGAGAGAAGCATAATGGCTCTCTCACTCATCCCTTAAATTCATAATTGGGAAGTGCTTGGCCAATACCAAGATTTCTCCACAACAATCATTCCTATATTCAAGTAACTATAGTAGTTAGCACCTTTACGTGCATCAGCCCTGCTGAATGATTGATTAAAGAAAAAAATAGCAAATATTATATGAATACTAATAAAAGGTCCTACTCATTGTCTAGGCATGCGTATGCATGAATATGCGCGCACGCGCGCGCGTGTGTGTGTCAGAGAGAGAGAGAGAGACAGACAGACAGACAGATACAGAGAGAAAGTCCAAAAGTAGGAGAGGGAGACAGGAAGGAAGACAGTACATACTTATCCAATGCACATAGTGTGGCTCAGTGAAGTAGCGATAAATCCAGTTGAGAATGTATAGAGCTCGATAAGCACTATAAAATGAAAGAAAGAGATTGATATGAATATCTGACGTTTTATTCTTTTTCTCAAAAGAAGTAGCAACTTGACAACCAACAACATATGTATTCCCATGATTATTACATGTAACTCAAAAAGCAGTTCTAAGGTCAAACAATTTTCTATATGAGTACAGAGCTTCCAAATATTATTTCAAGGGAGAAAAAGGCAATGACCTTTATTACTTGATACAATTTTTATATCTATATTTTACATTATTCTATAAGGACTTGTACACTTAACTGAGCCCACGCCTTATCCTAAATTCCATGAAGGGGTAGTGACAATAGGAAACAGGAAATTTACAAATCATGACTTGGTAATGATTGAGAACCAAAATCATGTGGTTATGACTCCATAAGAAGCCATTCTGACAGTAAATGGAAGATATCACAGTTTCAAAGAACTTAGCAAATCATTAATTCTAAAGTAGTAGCTTACCCAAGAAGAAATACATATTGCCCAGTCAAGTTGTCAATATTTCTAGTTCTTTGTAACAACACAAGCTGGGGAAGGATGGAGACTGCTTCTAAATATATTGAAAATGCCCACATCACGTAATCAATTTGTGCAAAGTTCAAAAATAGTTGCACGTCTAGTCAAATAGCTTGAAACTAGAATTTGTGAAAGAATTAGAGAAAATAAAAGGGCAAAGGTAAATATGATGCAAACAAACCTCCTTAAATGTGAATCTCTCATTTACAATAACAGCCAAGAGAAAGCAAGGCAGTATAAGGACATAATGGCGGAAGGTATCTTGAGCTTTATCCTCAGACCTATTGACAATCTTGTGGTTCCTAATGTACCAAACAATCGAAAATGAACTTCCTAAAAACATTAGCTTCATGATAGTATTGTAAAGGGATATGAAATCTGTAAATATATCCAAATAGAGAGTAGCGAAAACAAGAGCATAGAGTTCTTGAGTCTTCAAAGAAATGCCTGCATAAAACCAAGCATATTCAAACTTTAAAAGTCATTCGACAAAATAAAATACCACATGTTCTGAAAGTTAGGATATAGATTCTCACTATACTACTCATGTGTGATCCAAGAAGGATAATTTTAACAGACCTTAAGAGGGAATGGCTACAACATCACAATTAGGTATATGTATTTGAGAATCAAAATGCTAAATGAACCAGTGAAAACTTCAAAAGGTGAGTCTTATGTTCGAAAAATGTAAAGGAATTTAATTTCTCTAAGTATAGGGGTGCAAAATAACAAAGCCAAGTTATCTAGTGCTCAAGCTTGTTCAGTTACTATAAAACCAAGCTTGAATTCGAACGAGTTGTTAAACCCTATGTTTGAACTCAGAGCTCAACAAAGCTTGACAAGCTTTTACTGAGCTCAAGCTTTGTATCAGGCTCACCCATCAAAAAAATATTTTGACTGAGCTCTTAACAAAAAGCCCATAATTTACAAATCTTACTTAGTTGTTATACATGTATAATATATCCAAAAAAATGTCCACCTGATGGATTAGCCATCGTTCACTCTAATCAAGGGGACAGGGCTTCTCATTTTGTAGAGAGAACAACCCTTTCCATAAGTGTTTGTGAGCAATGTGGAATGAACTTCCCACATCCCTATCCTCACACTTCTCCTTTTTCTTCAATTAAGCTACTCTATTTGCTAATTAATTTCTTTCTATTTAAAACATTATGTCATAAATATAACCTATCATAATACAACATAACCAACTTAATTTACTAAATAAGTGAACACAAAGGAGCTTTTAGACAAGTATGTTCATGAACAGTAAACAAATTTTCTCATGAACATAAATGAGTTGAGCACATATGTGTTGGAACTCAGTTTGTTCATGTAAACAAGTTAAAAATATTGTTCAAATGCATTTGCTAAACTTAATAAATGAACACAAACGAACTATTAACGAGCTTGTTCACAATCAATTCACCAAGCGCACTGGATCATTTGCATTCCCCCTAAATTGTTGAACTCCCAAGGTCACAGCCACGAAGTTAAAAATGGACTTTTGGAGGGTTATTCAAGGTTGCAGGTCTATATGAAGGGAAATTGCATCGAAGTTTATAATGTTTAACAGGTAGCACAGAGAAAACCTCAAATATATAAAACTCTCCCATTTTCATTTTCGTATAACCCAAAAAAAAAAAAAAAAAAAAAGAGAGGACAAAGAAATGAAACCGTTAAAAGAACATGTATATATAGAGAAGGAGAGGATGGAAAGTGGATACCAGCGCAAGATTTGATGGTGTGGATCTTGAGGAGCAAGACGAGAACGCTGGCCAGGTGAGTCATATCACCTGCTAATCTGAATATATTCATCTTGCTGATATTCAACTTAACTACAATTCTTTTTTTCTTTTCTTTTCGTTAAGATTAGCAGAGCAGCAGAAATGGTGCTTTATTCTCCTTCTTCTTCGTCAACAACGCTGTGCTGCGGATGATTCGCACGCACCAGCGTCAGAGCTGGCTCGAGCAGCCGCGACGAAACGTTTCTGCTTTTGCGTTTCGCGACGTGTGGGGCCACACTCACCTTGTTTGGTCCTGTTGGGTTGAGACCGTTCTATCCCAATTTTCTTCTTCAATCAGATCTTGAATTGAAATGTCAGCCTCGTGGCCAATGAATCATTTTTTTTTTTTTCCTTTTTTTTTTCTTCAAAGTGAAAACAACAATGCATTCATTTTTTTTTTGTCAATAATAAATGATTTCTTAAATAGAAAAAAAATCAATTTTTTTTATAATTAAAATCAAAGCATTTATAAATTTATAACCATAAATGTTGCACTTCTTTTTAAAGTTTTTAATTTATCTTTTTTATAAAATTTTTATTATTGCATTATTTTTATAAAGTTTAATTGATTTATATTTATTATTTACGCATTTCCTAATTAAGTTCTTATATTTATTGATATTAATAATTTGTAATGAAATTTTTGTATATATTAGATTTTTATAGAAAATAATTAATTATTTGTATATTCAATTTCTTAAAAAAAGATAAATCTTTCAATATATTAAAAACATTTAATTATTTAATTTTTACTATAACAATTCATGTTTTTTTTTCTTATACAAATATAATAGATGCAAATATTATTTTTAAATAGAAAGATAAATAATAAATTTATTATAAATATGCATAGTTTATTTTTATTAAAAATAATTTTATCATTAATTTTATTTTTAAATAATTATACATCAATTAGATTTTATTATTAAAATAAACTTATTTACAATAAAATTAAATAAAAAATATATTAAAATTACAATAGTAGTTTTAAATATTTAAGATCAATTAATAAAAATATATTAATTAATTTATGTCTTAAAAATTTTATGAAGGATATAAAATCTCTAAAATCAGTAAAATATATATCATAAATTTTAAATAAAGAATATAAAGTATCAAATAAAATTAGCGTATTGCTATTAAATAAAATTCACATGTTGTGTGAGTTACCATCTTGCTTTTTGATTTGTAAAAACTCATTCTCTAGTTGTAAAAGGAAATATACATATATGATAAGAAGAGTATATATATATATATATATATATATATATATATATATATGAATGAAAAATGTTGCTTTCAATTTAATCTTTAGGGTTGAAAATTACATTTTGTTGAATTTTTATTTGAAATATTTTGCTGATCATTTAATTGTAGTGAAAAATTCAAAATTTTCTTTAAGAGACTTTGAATGAAATTATCAAAATTAGTTGAGATGTGCACATCCATCAAACAAAAAAACTTAGTATAATTTTGAATCAAAGGGAAAAAGAAAAAAACAAAAAGACAATTATAGTGAGGATTTCCATATTTAAGTAAGCCATTAGCTAATGCAAGAGGATTACATTTTACTACTTTTTTTTGTACTCTCCTTGTGAGTGAGCAAAAATTCCAACAAAGGATTTAAAGCAAATATTTGGAGATGAAGAAATTATTAAACTCAACACTAGCTAGTTTCCGCTGGGTAGCATGGAAAATGGAGACGAGAAAATGATATTTCTAAAAATATGGAAAACAAAATGTGAGAAAAATGTGTAAATATGAAAAATATAGAAATGTATTTATAAATATTTTTTTCTTATATATATATATATATATATATATATATATATAAAATAAATATTAAAAAAATTAATTATGAAATCATACAAAAAATAATATTAAAAATAATTATTTAAATTAATATTAAATGTAAAAAAATAAATAAAATAATAATAAGCAATCAAATATTTAAAAGAATAAATATTAAACCTATAAACCAACATATAATTCTTTGTCTTTTGCAAATATCTCATTACCTTTTTTGGCAGCTACCCAATGATCTCAACCAGGATTAAAAAGATATCGACCAATGACACCGACAATGTATGCAATATATGGTCTTATATTAAGCTGGGCGTATATCAAGCTACCAACTACACTTGCATAATGAATATTAATCATGATTTGTCTTTCTATATCAGTTTTAGGGCACTGCTCCTTACTGAATTTATCTCCTTTCATCACATGAGTATCACTACCTTTACAAGATTGCATATTAAATCTATTGAACACGCGATCAATGTAGACCATTTGAGAAAGACCTAATAAGTGATGAGATCTATCATGACTAATCTCAATACCCAAGACAAAAGATGCATCTCCAAGATCTTTCATATCAAAAGTCCTAGAAAGTAATTGTTTAGTTTCACAAATCATCCCAATGTCATTACTAGCCAATAAAATATCATCAACATAAAGAACAAGAAATATAAATTTACTCTCACTGATCTTATGGTAAATGCACTAATCAATCTTGTTATTTGTGAAACCAAGTAAAGTAATTATCTCATCAAATTTAAAATACCATTGACGAGAAGCTTGTTGAAGACTATAAATAGATTTCTTCAGTTTTCATTAAAACCCTCAAGTTGCACCATATAAATTTACTCACCCAAATCACCATTTAAGAATGTCATCTTGACATCCATTTGATGCAATTCTAAATCAAAATAAGCAACCAATGTCATAATTATTCTAAAGAAATATTTAGAGGAAACATGGAAAAGAGTCTCATTATATTTTCCATAATTTTCACCCCGCGATTAGACCTTACAATTTTAATGACTTTTTCTCATTGTTTCTCAACCTTAGTTTTGAAAATTTTAAACACCTCAATGACATTTGATTTTTCCTTTATCAAATACAAATAACCATAACGAGAAAAATCAACAATAAAAGTAATAAAATATTTATTGTCACAAATAGTAGGTGAATAAGGTCCACTAACATCAGTCTAGATAATCTCCAGAAGATCTAAACCTCTATTAGCACATTTCCTTTTATTCTTAGTCAATTCACCCCTTATTAGGGGTGTAATCGGTATACCGCGAATACCGAAACCGCGAATTTTACCGATACCGCGAATACCGAAACCGAAAAATCATAATACCGATACCGATACCGAATACCACGAAAACCGCCAAAACCGATACCGCTAAAATT
>CATIWR010008458.1:0-17229 GCA_949677035.1 Omphalea diandra | reverse complement strand
ACCAATACCAAAATGATATCCCATCTTGTCTAAAACAGAAATAGAAACTAAATTTCTCCTAAAAGATGGAACATAAAAAGTGTTCTCCATAGTCAAACAAAATCCTGATTCCAAAACTAATCTAACTACTCCTACTTGCTAGACATCTATCTCCATATTGTTTCCAACTCTAAGTTTGGACTCCCTTTCACTTGGCTTTCGTTTGGTTATAAATCCCTGCAAGGTAATAGCAATATGAACAGTTGCACCACTATCAAGCCATCAAAAATTTAGTGGTACAACAACCATAAAAGATTCAAAGCAAACATAAGCCAAAGGAATACCTTTATCTCTCTTCTTTAGCCAAGCTGTGAATTGATGACAATCTTTCCTTATATGACCTTTTTTATGACAAAAGAAACATTTCACCTTACTTTTATTGGCATTCCTAAAATCTCCCCCTCTCTTGGTCTGATTCCTACCATGCCATTTAAAATTCTGATTTCTTTTAGGAGCATAATAATTAGGTTTAAACTTACCTTTATCCTTTTTAGGGTTAGCCCTAGGATGTGTCAATAACATAACAACTTCACCCTTTATTTTCCTAATTTTCTTTTCTTTAGCATCACATTTAGTTATAAGGTCATTAATGGTCCAGGTAGTGTTTTGGGTGTTATAAGCAGTCTTAATATGACTGAATTCAGGAGGCAAGGTGTTTAAAGCTTGGTGAACAATAAATTCATAAAATCTCAAGTTTAAGACCCTTAAGTTTGGTTTGGAGGTGAACCATATTCAGAATGTAATCTCTCACATTCCCACTTTGGTTGTATCTCATGCTAGTTAATTGACTCATTAAGGTCCCAGCCTCAGCCTTATCGGATACAAAATATCTATCCTCCACAGCAGCAAGAAAGGCTTTGGCAGTAACGTCAATAGGCAAACTACTGCTAAGATATTCAGGAATAGTTTTCCTCATGGCCATCAGACTGAGACGATTTGATCTCTCCCTTGTGGCATGCAGTTCTTTTTCATCAACATTACTCTTATGGGTGGGCTTAGCAGGCTCGTCTTCATAAAGGGCATAATTAATCTCACCCATTCCCAGGACAAATAAGATGTCATCTTTCCACCTTTTAAAATTGATGCTAGTCAAAAGCTCAACAGTCGCAGTACTGTTGTTGAGACTAAATGAGACTTTTTGCAATAAAACAAAAGCATGTATTAGAATTGGGTTACACACAAAATAAATTTGCAATTTACACAATCTAGAAAATTCTGGCATCACTACATATTCCCATTTGGATAGAACATGCACATGCAGTAGAATTTCTAGCTATGAAGCACACAACTGAAATCACACTAGTTTCGAGAAATCTATCCCCTTTGGGTAGACAGACTATCTAGACTAATGCACCTCTAAACACAAATAGCTTCATATCAACAAACCCTCCCAAAATCAATGCATCTAATAACCCCCTTTGGGCAGGTTATTATATACATCAATTTGGAATATTCTTCCCACAACAAGCACTCCCAAAATAAATGTATTTGATAACCCCCTTTGGGCAGGTTATTTAAATACATTAATTTTGGAATTATCTCTTCGCAAAAATTAAAAACAACTCTATGAATTTCAATAGATGTCCCACTTTGGCGGTTACACCCACATCAACCCATAAAATTATTTTTAATTAGAGATTTATAATAGTCCAATTAAAATACATACTGAACACAAATATATATTCCAAAAATACACAAGGTACCAAATAATAATATACCTTAATTTTTAAGCACATAATTATATTCAAGTATATGTGCAAAATAAACAAATAAATAAATATTAATTATTTAGTTATTTAATTTTATTACAAAATTAATATCACTAAATAATAAATTGACAATTAACTATATATATGTAAACCACCCAAATATTAATATGTATATATATTTTAATAATTATTAAAATAAAATTAAACTCTATCATGATGTACAAGAATGTAAGTCACTTATGTAAATATTAACCCGCATACATGTTAACAAGCAAAGAACTTAGCCTAGTTGGCTAAGGTTGCGTCTGGGAGGCCATCAGGTCATGGGTTCGATACCCACAGCCTGCATTCCTCCACCTTTTTTTTTTTTATTTCGCATAACCACAAATGCAAGAATCGACGAACGTGCCGTCGAACGTTTCAACCATCATCAACAATCACAACAATAATCATTTTGTTGTTCAAAGATCGGCAACCCAAAACAATTACCAAACATTAACATTATCAAACCCTAGATCCCACCACCAAGGATTGTTAACGGCAACTTGGGGTTTTTTCTCACCCCTGGCCGCCGCTACCACCTATTCCCATCCCAATACAACACCAACGTGATCTAGACCATCAGCAACAACAGTCTCACTCTCTCAATCCTGTCGTTACTGCCGTAGGCCCCAGTATCCTTTTCGCCCCTATCTTTAGCTATCCAACGGCCGCGATACTCCTTCTTGGCCTCGTCCTTCTAATACTCATCCTTCGCTTCCTGGTTTGCTTGGGTTTTCCACAAAACCCTTTTCCTTCGCCTGGAAACCATTTATCGAGAAGCCCATCTCAAGGAAATCCTCAAGGAGCAGTGTTAGGTGATGATCTTCAAAGATTAGAGTTTTTTTTTTTGGATTAAAAAAAAACTTTTTCTTTTGTTGTGTTACGCTGTGAATCGCAGAAGAGGAAAAAAAAATTTTGGCAAAAAAGGGGGGAATGCAAATTCGAACCTGCGACTTTCCACAGTCTCCGCACCACACCAACCACCCGAGCTAAGCCAACGGCTTGTTACTCTTAGGGCAAACGAATATATATACTAAATCAATATAGCAACACCTGTTACGGCTAACACGGATCGAACTAGAGACTTATCACAAGTCCGCCTACCTCCCGGACCATCTAAGCTAACAGAAGAGTTCGCGACTATGGAGGCAAACATAATATATCTATCTTCGCAACACAACAACGTTGATTATCAAAATAATAATATTTTTTTCTTAATAATACAAAATATCTAGGGTTCTAAATTATGTACAATAATCATGGCTCTGATACCACATGTAAAATATTTAATTATGATCTTGTACACAAATTTAGAACACCAAAAATTTTAATAACTGAACAGAAATAAATTGCGTACCTGTCTCCGCGTTGAATCCCAAATTGTTTTGAGCCATAATTATGAAAGCTGAAATAAACCACTTGAAAAATTTGTCAGAACGGTTGAAAAACGAAAGCTAGATCTTCCTCTCATTGACCTTCTCAAAGACGGTTACAATGGGCGTAGCAACTAGGGTTTTCTGTTATGAAGGCAGGAGAGGGGACCTAGCCTATTTATAATAATTTTAACAGGCTCACTCATCACAGGTCCATGTTAAAATAGGCCTACACTGACCGTCTTTCATATCAGCCCACAAAAGATGTCACAAGCCCATAACTTCATTGATCACATTTTAATTGGGCTTACCCCAAAACAATAAACTATATTATTCAGTTCGTTTTATAAATAATTAAAACCAACCCATAATTAATATTAGCCCACATAATAAAAATTTCCAACATCTTCGACATCCAAATCAAAAAATTTCTACACTAAAAGGCCAGTAACATCTACAAAAAAAAAACTGAATGCACATCATTAGGATATTTCATGGCATCTTTATGTTAAACTCAATAATTTCTCCATCAAATTCCATACTAAGAGTTCTCTTATATACATCTATTTTAGTCCTAGCGGTTTTAAGGAATGGTCTCCCTAACAAGATTGGGTCTGAACTAGAAGAATCATCTTCTTCCATATCTAGCACATAAAAACTAGCAAGAAAAGCCAAATCATTGATCTACATTAAAACATCTTCCAAGACTCCATTTGAATATGCATTAAATCTATTAGTAAGTTTTATTAACACACCTGTTTTCTTGTAATGGAAATTCAAAGAAGAATAAATAAAACAAACATTATATTAATTGAAGCTCTTAGATCTAGCTCAGCTTTCTCGACCCTTGCATCACCAATTTTATTTACGGGGCAGTTTCTTTTGGAGAACATTGAAACATTTTCCCCCATATGAACTCCTTCATTTCCTCTCAACTCCTTCTTATTGATGCATAAATCCTTAAGAAATGTTACATAGCAAGGTTTTTGTTTAATTGTATCAAATAATTGAATGTTTACCTTAACCTTACGAAATATCTCTAAGATGTCTTTCTCTTGTTCCTCTTTCTTTGATTTTGCAAACAAATAGGAAAAGGAGGAGCTATCACCATGACTTGGGGTTTATCACTGCTTGGTTAAATTTCTTAAGTTTGCGGTATCAACTCCTCTTTCTCAAGTTCTTCTTTTATATGCTTGAGCACTCCCTTACAGGGTTTTTCAACTCTTTCTTGCTTCTTAGAGTGATTGCAGTACCATTTTGCCTTGGGTTCACCTTGAGTTATGAGGGTAATTTTCCTTTATTTGGAAAAAAAAAAAACAAGGATAACCTGCTAGACATTGAGCCCTAAACCTACCATCTCCAATTTTTTTTAAAACCTCACCCTAACACCTTTCAAGATTGAATAAGTATCTAAAGTATCTCCAACTTGTTTTACATTTCTGGATACCGTCCGAAGGTAGAAATCTGGTATTTTAGCTAATGGGTCAAAATATACTTTGCTACTATGACTGCTAAATTTGTCATCCTTACAATCATCATCTATGCCTGTGTAATAGCCACCATATTACGAAGAATCAATGAACTCACTACTATCCCATCCCTATCTCTCCTGCCTACCTCATCCTCCTCATTTGCTTCCTCTAACTCATTTCATCCTCTTTCTTTAAACCCTCATTATTATCAACTATGCCTATATTCACAGAACTACCAACCACCTCACTTTTTCTCTTATTAGACTCCCTCACTTTTATCCTAGCATCTATTAACTTCTCATATTCATTATTAGATACCATGTTAACATTTTATAAGTTTTGAGTTAACTCATCGAATGTTTGATGAGGTTAAGTTTCATCACCTCCCTTACCTCTTTCACCTGCCCCTTTCTTACTCTCACCTCTTTCTTCCTCACCGTTACTGATAGCATCCTCTAACCCTTTCCCATATTCATCTATCACATTCCAATCATTACCATCCAAATTGGTATTTTTGTCTAACTAATCAACTACTTCTTCTAACTCTTTCACTATATTATCCACTTTATCTACCTTAAGACATATTTTTTCTCTTTCAGGAACTACTTCATCCACTTTATGTTTGTAAATAACCTCTATAAAAGGCTAGAATTCTATGCTATTAGACCCTAAACTTATCTCAACCCCTATAATATAAAATACAACACTATCCCTCCATCTCAACTGACTGCATATGACACTTGACTATCATTACTCACCTTCTCAATCTCCTTACTAATTAAGTATTTGTAAAATAGTCCACCTCTAATTCCTTCACATAAGCTATTATACTAAGAAATGTTGTGTATCTTTGCCTATACCCTTTTCAACTACTTTTTTCAACCTACATACATACTCCCACTTCCTAGCTCTTAAAACAAAACCTACCTTTATAATTAATTACAAGGCCAATGCAAGTTTCAAATATGCTACAATATACCAAAAAAAAAAACAAAAAAAACAAAGGCCACATAAATATTTCGGTCATATTATGTAAAAACAAAATCAAACACAAGCAAAACCTAAATATCTACGCAAATAGAAAAAAAAATGATCATATCTATATCAACAATAAACTATTTATCAAAATTATTATTTAATGATAGCAGCAACACCAATATCTTTGCAAATAGTAGACCACATCCATGCATTAGAATAAATAAACCAATCAAAACTTCTACTATAGTGTATGCAAATAGTTTAAAAAAAAAAAAAAAAACTCCCATGTGGTCCATCACAGAAGGTTCACAGCGCAAAGTCTACCAAAAGGTCCTACAATAACAAAATTATCTACTATAATAAATTTAGTGTCTTGTTATAAAATAATTTGTCACAATATATATTAAATTTGTCACTATAAATATATCATGATAAAATCAATTTGTCACCATATTCATCAAAACAACTTTGTCTCAATATGTATATTGTGACAATTTATATTTTGTCACAATAGTATATAACTTTTGTAACAAATATATTTATCACAATAAAAGATACTTATAGTGATAAAATTATTTTTATGACAAATAAATTTGAGGTACTTTCTAGTAATGACTCATCTTTGAATTTCTTTATAGTCGACACGTTTAACTACTCAATGTTTACCTCATTTAACTGTCTAGTGATCACTCATTTTTGAATTTCTTCATAATTTGCATGTTTGACTGTAGATTTTTGAAGTGTGGTTGTTCATATCCTTCTGAAAATCAATTGATTATCATAATGTGGACTTTAAATCATTTAATTTCATTATATTATAGTTTTTAAAGTGCTCATTCACTCTTGCATGATCAATCATTATTATTCAAAATAAAAATATTAAAAAGAAGAATCAATAAAATAAATTATGAAACATTAAGTTATTTTATTGAAACTTAAAATAATAACAATTTATTTAATTATACAACCAAAGATGAAATATAGTTTTCATTAATTTAAAATATAAAGTTTAATAAAAATTCAAAATATCACATTCAAATAGTAAGAATATCAACAATTTATTTCTATGTTAGAAAAAATTAATTTAGTATTAAAAATTTATTAGATATATATTTTATTATTTAGCATTTTTAAGAATATACAAATTTTTGTGTTAATAAAAATTAATTTTATATAGTTACTTTGTGTTTAATTTTAATATTTAATATTATAAAAAATGAAATTGATATATTAAAATTTTACATCTAAATATATTTTTTTATTTACTGTGACAAGTTTATTTTGAAATAAAAATTATTTATTGTGATAAAATAATTTTATAATAATATCTTAATAATTAAATATAGTGACAAAAGTATTGTTATGCCACAATTATTTTCTCATTATATATAGTTTTAATTTAATGTCAAAATTTTAATGACAATATGTGCTACATTAAAATTTGGTACCTTTTTATTCTTATGTATTGTGACAAAAACATGTCAAATTTTATTTTATCACAAGTGAATTGATTTTTATAAAAATTGTAAGAAATGTTAATTTTGTCACAATAAAACTACATATTGTGATAATACTTATTTCCTCATAAAAATTTTTATCATAATAAGTGAAATCTCTTATAGTGATCTGTTCTTGATGTCTTAAGGTCCACTAATAGAACCACTAGCAGATGCTTCCAAAAGACTGTGAAATTGATTTCAAAGAAAATAGGAATTAGGGATTTGTGAGGAGTTAGGGATTTGAAATGATTTTTGATTTGCTTAGCAAAAAATTCAAAATGAAGCGTAGCATTCATGTCAAGCGCAGTTTAATCATATTAGCATCTTTGGCTCATTGGGGGCTTTTAACCGTTTTGTTATTTTACTCTCTACTGTGCTGTTAGAAAAGGTGTGAAGGTAATAAAAGTTCGAGGACTTGATGTTGCCCAATAAAAGTAGGGCTCAATAACATATTTTGGTAATATTTAGAGTTAGAATTAGAGATTTAATAATACTTATAGCTTTCGCATTAGTAATTCAATGTTTATCGTGGTTAACAACCTTTAGTTCTTTTTATTTATCTTATTAAGATTAGACAAACAATTCTCTTTTAATTTTTTACTTCAGAAATTTGTTTTTCTTTAGTTCTTTCTGTTTGTTTTATCCTAGAGTCTTATTAAGATTAAAAATGGAATTCTCTTTTTATTTTTATATCAGAAATTTATTTTATAAAAAAGTAAAATGTAAGTATAAATTAGTCTAATTAAATTTTTTTAACAGGTACATATGATTGCACTCTAACCTCATGAATTATTTTGAAATTGTCTTTCAATATCTTAATTTTTTATTTTTTAAAGCATACTGCCTTTTTCTTATAATACAAATAAAATGAATTCATTAATTACTTGAAAGGAGAATAGAAAAGTTGTTATTAATTAATAAATGACATTAACTGTCATCAATTTCAGTCATTGAAAATTACATATGAAAAAAAGAAAAATACAAGTGCAAATCAACTAAATTCTTATCCTTGTCATATGTCTATAAGTAAGGATCTTATTTGCTATATATTTTACTATTAATATTGTGTTGTGTCAGCTGCTACTTTTTTTTTCTCTTTTTTTTTCTTTTTTTTTTAACCGAATTGCTTTTGTGGTTAATTTTTAGCCATTTTGACAAGGAAATAGTCTTATTTTTTAATTTTCTTTTTCATCTTTTATTTTATTAATAAAGTCTAGGTCTAATCATTTATTAAGGTTATTTTGGCTTTTGTTCTTTTTTTTAAGGATTTCATATTTTTCTTCATGAAAATTTGTTCACATTTTAATGGTGGACTTCAACGTATCAATGATATTCATGTTATTAGGCTCATTCAAAGACCATAAAAGTCGAATTGTGATTATTATAATCACTATTAATCATGTTTTCAACTTAATTGCAATTTCAAGGATTTAGCTATTTGGATTGGAGAATATTATGGATATATTAAAAGTTTTTGATATTTGTATACTTATATATTGTTCCTATCATTATATCTATAAATCATCAACTTGTATAATTATTTAATTATATGAATGAAGTTTATATTTTTCTTAAAAAAAATATTGTGCTTGTGACCATATATAATCAATTTTGTAAGTTTTTGATAGATGGTGATTCCAAAGAATTAACAAATACCAAAGAAACAAAATTTTAAAAAAAGAAATGAAGTAATATAATATCTAAATTTAAACATAAAATTTCTCAATAAAAAAAGAATTAAACATATAGAAAAATAAATTAGATCTCACACCATATATAGAGTTTTGCAAATCTTTTGGTGTAACTTTAATTCTATTCTTAGGTGATTCTAAGTTAAAGTGATTCAAGGAGTTTCTTTTTCCTGGACATTCATGAAAAGAAATATTAATCACAAAAGATTTCATTGAATTCTTATCAAGCTAGGAATTCCCATACTTTTAAAAAACCTTACTAACCTGTACTTTTTTACATTATATTTTTGACATATGAACATGGCTAGCTCAATAAAAAACATTATAACCCAATTAGCTGATATAAATGTATTACAATAAAAAGTTTACATTGAAATAAACCTTTCAACTCAAGATTTTTTTTTTTTTTATTTAAAAGTTCTATCCGATTCATACTTTTATATATAGATATTGAGATATAAATACATATATAAACTGAACATCCAAATTTTAATAAACTCTAACACTGTGGCGGATCAGCCGGTGGAGGTGGCTGGGTGGACTCTGGAGTTGGTCCATTCTGAACTACAAAAGCTCCGGCAAATCCCCACGGCAACTGCCTGTCATAATGGCAATGCACGAGCCATACGCCTACAAGATGAAAAATTAAGTTCCAACCAATTCATGCAGGCTTAGTAATATTAAGTAATTTTCAAAATTATAGAATTTCAAGTTTGAAATTCAATTTAAAAAAAAATATATTCAGGAGTCATATAAGTCAAAAAAAATTCTGAAAGATTAAATTAAAATGGATGATTTTGATTTCTTATAGTTGGTTTGTTTAAAAATGTGCAAAAATCTGAATGAATTCCGCTTCTTCCAGATTGAGATTCTTACTTTCATGAAAATCAAGTAAAACATATATTATTTATCAAATAAATATTTAATATACATAATAATTATTAAATTAAATACTAAAACAATATAAAATTAAAAATTCTTAATAACAGTGTAATACTAAGAAAACATAATCTTATTAAAATCTTTAATTAAAATGAAAAATAATATAATAATTTCATTCCTAACTATAATGTATTATATAATCAAATTTAGTATATAATAGAATAGAGATTTTATATTTAATTATCTATTTTAATGTTATAAAAAATAAATAAAAAATATATATTCTGCTTCCTCTAATGAACTAAACATTTATAAAACCTAATAATTTCTTTTCTGACTTCACTTAATTTTGTTTTGAAATCTAATTTTAATTCTAAAGTTTGAACTAAAGGGCGTAATAATGTCGTATATGTTATTATATTATCTAATATTATAACTAATATAATCATAAAATATTTATGAGTGCATATAATTATTTATCATTAAGATAATTTTAATTGTAATAAAATTATTTAAAATAATAATACAAATTATCATCAACAACTAATAAATTATATATAATTTAAAATTTTATATAACATTACTTACAATATAATAGAATTCAGGGCAAAAGAGAAAATATGATACCTGGATTATTGGCGGTGAATCTTATGACTGCCCAGCCTCCTATAGGTCCGATGGTGTTGCGAAGTTGTGGATTCACAAGGTTGAATTTTTATGGTCACAGGATCATAATTTCCAAATCCTTGAGCCAGAACATGGAAATTTAAACCGTGAATATGCATGGGATGATTATCCACCGATGGCAACGCTGTGTTCTGGAAAACAATTTGCACCGTCGCATTGTACTTGAGCACCTTCACGCTCGTTGATTTCGGGGCAAAAAGCAACGCTCTATTGAAACTGTTGCTGGTGTTGGTGTAGTCGAATTTCGCAGGTGGATTATTGGGGAAATCCGGGTGTAGATTTCGCCCACGTTGAAGAAGAAGGCCTGCAACATTGACAATCTTGTCGGGAACTGGAAAGAAAAGTTGCTCATACTTGCAGATAATCGCTGCCCAAACGGACCCTCACACGTGGCGTTCCCCCGCATGGTGTGAGCCCAAGTCCGACTGTTATGAACATATAGTGCACATGGAATAATTACCTAATATGATTGGAACTTCTTTATAAGGTTTTGCGAACGGGTATGAGTGGCCGGATTTTGGACGGATGATGAGTGCTCCGTGCACGGTTGCCCGGAGAACGGAGATATGAGCATGCCGCCAGAGGGTACCCTCTTGTTTGATGACTTTAAATCTGTAAGTGTAGATATTTCCAGGGACTATTGGACATTGAGTTACCATTGAAGGTTCGTCTGTCCACCCACTGAGGTGTTGAAATATTCCATGCCTGCAAAATTGATTGATCCACCAAAGACAATAGTTAACGTAATCATAAAAATAGAAGTGATGGAATTTTATATTAGACTATGATTATGATTGCTGATTATAAGAAATAAAAATAGTATGCATTTCTTCACAGGTGATTAATGTTGGAAAAATATTTAGTACAAATATATTTCTTGATAGGATACATTTAGAGGTTTTTAGTTAGGATAAGGACACAAAATTAGGTGGAAAACTTGAATTCATGTATGCCTTTTTTTAAAAAAAAAATAATAATTTTGTTTTTATTAGAATTAACACTTTGAAATTTTTAATTTTAGTTTGAAATTTTTAATTGTAGAGATGATTACTGAATTAAAAATTTATTATTGAATTGGTAATTGTTTTCAGAATAAAAGAAATGAAAAAAAAAAAAAAGAAACAATGAGGAATTATGTGAAGAAACGAAACCTTTAGTAAATTCTTTCAATAAGTCAAAAAAAAAAAAAAAAGTCGAATAACAGCAGGGAAAATTAGTGATAAAACATTTTAGACATGTTTTTCTTTTTGGACTAATGATTTCTTATGAAATTCAATCTTTTGCAAGTTGACTTTTGTAATTCTTGTTTAAAAAATTAGTAATTATTTATCTTATTTTTATATTATATTTAATAAATAAAATATTAAATAAATAATTTTTGAATTAATCTAATTTAAATTATTTGTTAATTTTCTTATTTAATTTTTATGAATAGACAGTTTCATGATTCTTTTTAGGCTTTTTTCTTTGTATATATATTTTTTCTATGTTTTATTTTTTAGTTAATTATTTTGTAATTTTTAATTTAATAATATGGTATGATAATAGCATATAGCTTTTATTGATTGTTATCAAAATATTAACTTGACAAAAAGCAAACACTTATGGTTAATGCATAATTTTTCAAAGCACGTATTGCATATGAGTCCATGATTTGGTTAATGCATATTAGACCAATTATATATTATAATAAAAATTGACATATTTATTAATGATGAAATTCTCTATTCTTTTCATCATTCAATTTATATGATTTTAGTATTAATAGAGGAGGATGATGTTGAAACGTAGCACGTAATTCTTAATTTATTATGTAATTTTATTTACATATCAGTATAATACTTGTACGCTTAGGAAAATAATTATTGTTATGAAACAATATATACTTTACAACATGTATTTTTAAAATATTAAATTACAATTAACCTTATAATTTTGTCCCTTATCTTTTTGTTGAATTCATCGATTTTATGGCTTTTCTTGAACCCATAGTTTTTGTTATTGAAAGTAACATATATAATAATGTTGTAACTTAAATTGTTATATATTAATATTTGTAGTTTAAATACTTCTTTTCCAAATAGGTGTTTATATTTAGTTAACCGAATTGAATCAAATTAATTAAATTTTTTAAGAGTATAGTAAAATTTATTTAAATAAATAACATCATTATAATTTTATGTAAATATAATTCGGCTTAATGTGTAAAAAGATAAAATTTAATTTAATTTGATTCAATTTATAAAAAAAATAGAATTACTTCGGTGTGGTGAAAACCAAATGAATAAATCGAATGCCCACTTCTATTATGAATATTCAAAAAATATTTTTTTGTGTGTTCAAATTGTAATTAAAAATTTAAAACTAGTTGGACACGTTAATTACTAATATTGGATATTAGGCTTTTCTAAATATTAATGCTAATCTCTAATCTAAAAATTAATTAATTATTTTAAAAATAAATAATTAATCAATAGAAACATAAGCCTAAAGTCATTTTAGAATTAGAATTAAAACGTAATTTAATTACCCAAAATAAACATAATATAAATTCCTTTTAGGATTAGGATTAACAAGATATATTTTAAATGATAACAATTTAATTCCTGGACAATGTAATACTGTTAATAGATATAAGCTTTCCATTTTTTTTATTAATGCTCTTGCGGGGACTATCCATAAAATTGTGTCCTCTCCATCTTCTATCGCCTTCCCCCTTCTATAACATTTCTACATTATTAATATTGTTGGCACAAAATGGAAATTTGGCTGTCCATAGCATTTGAGTTTTGAAATATATATATATATATATATATATATATAGACTTAACAAATAAAAAGTCGATTACGTTATTTTTCAACTTCTAGACCAAGAAAAATAAAAATTACAATGTAATACTATTGTATAATAAGCTATCTATGGTCATGATTAATAATTGTATTTTTTGCTATAATCTTAGTATGGTACTTGTATTCTTGTTCAACTGAAAATACTTCTTGCGTTTAAATAAAATAATAATAAATTATTTAATATCAAATATAAAATTAATAATTCTTTTTGTGAAGTTACATATTATAGTAGTAAAAAAATTTAACATGTAAATTTTTTTTAAAAAAAATAGCAATAAAGTTTTTATTGTTTTAGGAGTATTATGATAGTATTTGTTCCAATTTATTTGAAAATTTTTACGATTTTCAAACAAAAAATAGGCTAAACAAGGTACAGAAAAAAAAAATTAGTATCATACATTACTTGAACTTTATAAAGTTTTTTTTTTCTTTATTAGTTGGTTAAACTTATCTTTCATAAACTATTGCGTAATCCTATGTTTCTTTTAAGAATAGTTGTTTTATTAGGCTACCTAATTTCATATTTTTTAGATATAATAATTCTTAAAATTCTTTTATAATCAATAAACCAAGTTATAAGTTGCGCAGGGATTAAGATTTTATTCTAAATAATTTTATTAATTAATATCCTCTCGAACGAGTACAGTAGGGCCAAGGAGACTTTCGTTAACTGCAGTTATTACTTGCTCACCGCATAGCCGCCGAAGAGTGAGGTTTTTCACCTGAAATAGATAAAATCATGAGGTGCAAGAGAAGGTCAAGTTAACTTCAAAGAATTAGGGTGACTTGGGCATTCTTATTATCAATAGTTTATTTAGAGGCAATAATTAGACAACATTCTTTTTCCTATTTAATCAATACGAAACCGATTTGAATTTTCAATATTAAACACTGATACAACTTATTAATATAAATGATGTCCGTCTTGTTCGGATTGAATAAAATGGCCATTACTAATTTTGTGAATAAAAAATTGATCTTGGAAAAAGCTTAAATTTGAAGATTTGTCAAAAATGTATAAGTAAATTACTTTTATGAGTAGATAAAAATATTTTTAGAATTTAAAAAGATGGTAAAACAGCAAACAAAATCAGATTTTTACCATGGCAATCCAAACATGCTCTTAATATTATGTCTCTAAATCAATAAACAAAATAGTGTCAATTAGCTTATATACACCAACCAAATGATGGGAAACTGTAATGGTAATGATAAAGGTACAATATGCAATTTTAAATTAATTCCTCCTTAATTACTGTATATATATATATATATTAGCCAATGACTATCACCTTTGCATGCATTTACTAGTTTACCGAACAATGGAACAAGAAAAGAAGGAAAGAAGAGAGAAGGAAAAGAAAGTTACAAGAAAGGAATGTTCCACGATCGCAGCTGAACCCATTGAAGAAGGTAGAAGAGCTAAAGCATATACAAAACGAAGAACGATGCATTATGAGTCAAATAACTTGTTATCAATAAGACAGCGTAATGAAGAGATGAAGAGTCGAAGAGAGGCTATGATGTATCTAAGGTAAAATGTTAGCTCAGCTAGGGCTTGAGATGTTCTGCTTTGTTAGGTTAATTCCTGACATGCAACTCAAAACAGACAGATGGGCTGTATATATTTATAGTAATGATGGGCTGAGAGAGTTGTAGCGCTCCCATGATTGCGTGTGAAGATGGATAAAAATCCTGATTAGGGATTTGAATTGGAATTATTTAATAGGCCATCAAAATATGCATAAACAAAAGAGAGTCTTACGAAGAAAACAAGTTTACATCTCTAGCTCTCTAGTGCTGTTCGTAATAATTATATATAATCCAAAATTGAGTATATATAATTAATTTGGATTTCAAACTCAAATTTTAATCATTTTTTATTATTTATTAAATAATTATTTATAATATAGTTACGAGTTATTATTATATATTATATTAAAAAATTATCATATCGAAAAAAATTAGAAGTATTGGCTCTTAAAATTTAAATTTTTTCGAATTTTGATAAAATTGACCAATTTTTTTAATTTTAGTAAAATTAGCTAAAACTAATAAAATTTTAGCAAATCTATCCAAAATTCTAATTGATCAAAATAAGATAACACGTCACATTAAAATTTTTAGTTAAAATAATGTTAATCGATTTTACTAATTTTTTTATCCAATTTTATGTTAGCTGATTTGTCACGTCGCATGATATATCGTCATATTTTGATCAATTTGAATTTTGTTTAGATTTGTCAAAATTTTATTAGTTTTGGCTAATTTTGTTAAAATTAAAAAAATTAACTAATTTTGTCAAAACTTGAAAACGTTTGAATTTTAGGGGCCAATAAACCAACACATTTCTAATTAGAAAATTAAAAAATTAACTACCATATAAAAACTTTCTAAATAGAAAATTAAAAATAACTTAAAAAATTAAAATTTTAAAACAAATGTTAAGATCAATTGATAATGCCACATAAGATTAAAGATATGAATCAATACATAAATGCATACATATATATATTTATAATTTGTAAATATCTATTAATTTTATTTTTGTTTATAAAATATTTAATATTATTTATTTGATTATAATTATATCATACAAAATTAAATGAATGAATTCATAGACAATCTCTTGTTATAATTATCTCACATATATACATAGTTTACAATTATCTATCAATTTTAATTTGATTATAAAATTCTTAATATTATTTATTTGGTTGATTATTAGGAATTATTTCGTTCAAATTTAATGCTTTTGAAGTTATACCATATAAGTTTGAAGGTATGAATTAATAAATAATTATTTGTTATAACTACCTCAGTACATGATTTATAAATTTTGAAAATTTTATTTTATTATTTTATTTACTTTATAATAATTTTTTTTATAAATAATAATTAATCATTCAACTAATTAGTTAATTATCTAATAAAAATAAATACTAAAATAATTTAAAATTTATTATTATAATTTTGCAATTAGTGATGAATTAAGTTTTGCTATTTTCTTTTTTAAATTAAATCCATTCATTCTCAATTATCAAGACTAATTAATTGTTCAACTTTTACTTTTTAATGAACCCTTTATTTAGTTGACTTGTAATGTAATTTATCCGATTTCTTCCCATTTAGTTAACGTCTTTTTCATTTTTAGTTACGAGGTCTTTTTCTGTCATAACACATAAAAATATATAGATAATAGAAAATGAATGAGTGAAAAAAAAAATAACAGAAATGGTACGTTATAAGAATTCTAATCGCTTTTCTTTTTCAGAATTCTAATGATGCAAATAGCCAAGACAGGTTAGCAAAGGATCCACTTCAAATTCAAGGTCTAATCACAAGAGGAAGGCTAAAAAAATTTAAGGAGGCAATTGGAGCATTCATGCAACAAGGAGTTACACTTGGATTAGCCCAAGAAGAGCAAAGGATGCGTGAAGCCCAATTAAAAACTGATGAGAGTTTAAACTCTTCAAATGGAGCACTTAACTTCATACAATGGAGCCCAACTTATGGAGAGCACCCAAGCACAACCCAATTCGTCCAAGGCATGTAAAAAGAAGTCCAAAGCATGTAAAAGGAAGCTCAAGTCGTGTAAGCAAGGAAATAAGGCCCAAAGTCAAAGATTCTTGCCAGATTTCCTTAGTTGGCAATATTTCCTAATGCCATTAGGATTTCCTTATTAGGCTGATTCCTTTTCCTTTTCTATTTAGGAAGAGTTGTTATTTAGTTAGGAAAGTATCTTGGTTTAATCTTGTTGACCAATCATAATGTTTCTTTAGTTTCTCTATTTAGTTTAAGATTGTCTTTTCCTTATTACATTAGGAAATATTGAATTCTGTTAAGGAATGTAAACCAAATCCTAATTGGTTTTGGATTAAGCATTGTTAGGCTATAAATAGCCCTCACATTCTGCCAAGAGGGATACAATCAATCAATATTATTTTTGTTAGCAATTTTGCTTGTGAGATTAAATTCTCTTCTTGAGTTCTTGAGTGGACTTGGTG
>CATIWR010008429.1:0-32230 GCA_949677035.1 Omphalea diandra | reverse complement strand
CACATCAATATTTTGTTTTTTTTTTTCTTCAGATAATATATATATATATATATATATATATATATATATATATATATATATATATATATATATATATATAACTTTGTCTCAAAAAGATTATTATCATCTATTTTTCATATTGTTTTAAAAAAATATTTAATATTTTACCAACTCACAATTTGTAGTACATTTTTCGATTTACATCATCAATTATATTTAATGAAACAATAAATTTACTTTTCTAATTTAGTAATTAGTGAGGGTAAATTAAAAAAATTGATTTTATTTTTTTTATTTAATTAAAATGGCATGTATTTTGGACATAAAAAAAATAGTGATAATCGTTTTGGAGTAAAGAAAGTATTAGACACGCTTTTCCTATTGAATATGCAAACCGTTACTTGTATCTCCTTAAACTCTAATCCCACTGCTTCAGGAAACAAATTCAGAAAGGATTGATATTTTCTAGAAGATTGATACGAAGTCTACAAACAAAATTAATTCAACCCATAATCACCAGTAATCCATGCATGAACAACTTCCGCCACTAAAATGATGGAATCTATACCTGTCTCTTAATAGTATATCTCGATCGTAAAGCTTAGATATGAGCTTGGCTACTGAGTGACAGTCCCCACAAATTCGAAGATTTTTCACAATCCTGATTGGTCGTGATGGACCTATGCTGATAAGCCCGAAGGCAATTGCTAACTTTTCACTGTGAAGGTTAAGGGCCTTCTCCTTCATACCTTCTTCTTCAACAAACTGCAAAAGATTGGACGCATTCTGCACATAACCAGTGGATTTTAGTTTAGCTACAATCTCATCCAATTTTTCATAGATGTTTTTGGAAAGAGGATGGGAGTTATCGCCTACAAGAAACTCGTGAATAATACCATCCACCTCAATTGAGCTACAACCTGGTTCTTTTTTAATTCCAGAAACTTTCATACTCTGCCTTAATCTAGCAACATTGTCCCAGTACCCTGTTTTCGCATATATATTAGATAAAAGCACATATGCTCCTTGATTACTGGGGTCTATCTCAAGCAAACGACTACATGCCATTTCAGCAAGCCTGACATTCTCATGGATTCTACAGGCTCCAAGTAGAGCTCCCCATACAGAAGCACTTGGTATTATTGGCATTTCCTCAATCAAATTGACAGCTTCTTCCAGAAGGCCTGCACGACCAAGGATATCAACCATGCAAGAATAGTGCTTGGTTCCCCGTACAACATCATAAACTGACTCCATTTGATTGAAAAACATCCTTCCCTCATCCACTAGTCCTGTGTGGCTACAAGCACATAATAAATTCGTAAATGTCACAGCATTGGGTTTCACCTTAGCTTCTTGCATTCTCATAAACAAATCTATAGCTGCTTTGCCACGACCATGCATTGCATAACCACCAATCATGGCACTCCAAACAAACACATCTCTCCTCTGTACTGACATGAAAACGTCAAGTGCTTTATCTAGCTCACCACATTTGGAATACATGTCTATAAGTGAGGTTGTGAGATAACAATTTAACTTAATTCCTTGCTTCTTTATGTACACATGAATCCACCCACCTATATCTACTGCTCCCAACTGAGCACAAGCTGACAGAGCACTTACAAGTGTGACTTCATCTGGTTTTGCAATCTTACTCAGCTGCAATTCATGGAAAATGGCCAAAGCCTCCTTTGGCTTCCCACTCTGTTCATAAGCAGATATTAGCACGTTCCATGCTGATATATCTTGTCTAGGCATGGCATCAAAGACGCTCCTAGCAGCATCAAAATCCATCCCTTTTGCATACCCATCAATCATAGTTGTCCATGAAAAGACATCTTTCTCCTCCATCATATTAAACAATCTTCTCGCCTCTTCAATACTTCCATTTTTCACATACATATCCAGCATAGCATTAGTCACAATCAAACTCATGCTGATCCCATTCCTCTCGATATACTCACAAACCGATCTCCCAAACTCCAAATCCATCTTCTTCGCGCAGGCAGACAAAACACCTACCATTGTTACACCATTAGGACTCACATTCTCCACCTGCATTCTTTGAAATAACTCCAACGCCTTCTCAGGACATCCTCCTTGTGCAAACCCTGAAATCATCGAATTCCAAGAAACAACATCCTTCTCATCATGCTTCACAAACACTAAATAAGCCGAATCCAAATCCCCACAAGAGGAATAGCAATATATAAGAGAGTTCAAGACAAACAAATCAGAACCCAATGAAGCCTTAATAGCCATCCCATGAATAGCTTTCCCAACAGGCAAACTAGAAACACCTGCAGCAGCTTTGATAACGAAAGGGAAAGTGAACTTGTTAGGAAAATGTAGACCTTCATAAAGCATTTGGATAAATAAGTAGACGCTCTGAATGCGTTCTGGGCTCGAAGCGAATGCACGGATGAGGGTATTCCAAGTGTAGAGATTTGGGTGGGGAATATTGTCGAACATTTTGCGGGCATAGTCGAGGCTGGAGAAGGGTGAGAGAGAAGAGGCCGTGAAGAGCTTCCTTGCGGAGTGAGCGTGGAAGAAGAGGCCTGAGCGGAGCATTTGAGCGTGGAGCTGTTTTAGGTGCTTTAATTGGGTGCATTGGTCAAGGAGAGAGAGTGTGAAGGTAGGATGATTATCGACAGTTCGAATGGTGGGGTTTGGGCTACGCGGGAGGGAAAGAAGGGGAGTGTTTAGAGTTGCCATTACTTACGTGGGCTATTGATATTCCACTTGCATTGGCTTGGAAGTTATTGACCGTATTTGAGATCCGCTGCCTGGTAGAGTTGAGAGAAAATCTAAGCACAATTTTTTTTTTTTTTTTGAGAAAACAATTTTCTCAAAAATATTTTCTATAAATAAAATATTTTTTATAAAACAAATTAAATGGAACCTTTGATAATAATAAAAATAATGATATAATCTAGCTTACACATGTATATTATAAAGCGTGAAATCTAAAGCCATTCATTTGTAAGCATGAATGATTGCAGCCACAATAAATGTTGTGGAACATCACATGTTCTGAAAAAAAAAGAGCACATAGCATAACCTACATTACAAAAAAAAAAAAAAAAAAAAAAAAAAGACATTCCTTATTTATATTTCATTTCCGACAATTTATCAAATTAACTAGGTAATAACCATGCCTAGTCGCTGATGTCTACTACATCATTCCTGAACTCTTTGATTGACTTGAATGAAAAACCCCCTTTCACCAGTCTTCCTAGACATTCCAGCCAGGTCCTTTGCCTTCTTTCTCACCTCACCATCACATTCCATCATACCACAAGCTCTTCAATATAGAGTTCCATCCGCAATGAGATACAAACCCACCTATTGCCTTGTGGGGGAGCACCTTTATTTGCGGTGCCCATCCACATATCATTCCTTTCCCTTCAACCCTGTTCAAGAATCCTTATGGTAACTTCTCCTCAGGATTCTGGAACTGAGCTTTCTCAGGTTGTAGTGGACTAACTCTCATTGACCATCAGAATTTGAACCCACTTTGCTCCAGTCCGAGGGCTATTTCTTCGACTTGGGGTGCACTAACTGCCCCTGCACTTCCAAAACACAAGAACACCACAGATGATCCAGGTTGTTCATCCAGCCATTTCATGATCATTTCCCATTTAGCGTGGTCCATCTCTGGTTGAGGCTCACGCTTCAGGTCCAGCACGGATCCAATTGGGTAAATCTTAGGGGTATGTCCACTTTTAAGGTAGTCAACTGCATAAGTTTCAAGCTCAGCAAATGTATTCACTATTATATCTTTAGCATCTTTGAATCTTTGAGCTACCTTAACACAAGAACCATAACCTCCAACTTTATTAAAACAAGCTGCAGGTAAAAACTCTTCCAGGAATAGGATGGGCAAAGCCTGGAATGATCACCTGATCAGAATCTGAGAAGTTAAATTCATTTTCTATTTTTTCATGGCGAGAAGGTAGATACAGCATTAAATTCAAGAAAGCTGAACCAGAAGTCAAGAAAATTAAAGAAGGGAGACCAAATTCATCTCCAATATCGATCATGGACACGCAAAAGAAATCAAGAACTATTCCAGCAAGCAGGAATAGAATCTTGGTTAGACCTGGAAGATGCAATATCAGAGACTATGTTTCTAACATGTAGCTTGTAATTCTCACCTACAGCACAAACAAAGCTTTCAACATATTTGAGGAAAAGTTCAAGAGGAGGAAGGTCGACTTGAGGGAGGTTAATGAGGCGGATATTGGGTTGGGAACCAGTGAGTGATTTGGTGTATGCATCTATAAAGGTAGCGATAGGTAGATTCATAACAAGAATGATAATCAAGATTTGATCGTCAAGATTGATCAGGTGGAAACGATGTGGCCAACTCCAGGAGCTGGAATGAATATTAGCTCTGCCTTGTTCATTTGTTTATTTTCCTGTGAAAATTAGAGAGACGGTGGAATACTAATATTATTGCATGACGATGATCTTGTGTATAAAATGTTAAAGTAATGTTTGAAAGATAAACATTACCGAAAACTTTAAGAGTGGGAAATAATAAAATAAGCTATACAGAAGAAAAAAAAACCATTACAAATTTTAGACAAGAGATACAGATGGGAAAGAGAGGACAGCAACTTGCCAGCTTTCCAAGAATATTTTATTTAGCCAGTAATGGAGTTCTTCTTTCTTGGCACAGACTTTATTAATGAGATGGCTCCACTATGTTGAGAAACCTGACGCTTGTTGACTGTCGGAGTTATTATAAGTAACGAATGTGACTCTGAAACGGGCCTAAGGCTTGGGACCTTATGAACTTAACACAGTATCCGGGCCTTTGTGCGGTTGAAAATTAATTTTGATTTCTTAAGGTTTTTATTCGTGCCTTTGCACGATTGAAAATTAATTTTGATTTCTTAAAGTTTTTAAAGTATAATTATATAACTTTTAATTAATATTATTATATTTATTGAATGATATAATATTAATAATATATTTGACACAATAAATTTGGACATATTATTTATTATTTTAAATTTTAAATTTAATTTTTTAATATCTATTTGTTATTTTATACATAATAATTTATTATTGTGAATTATATATAATTTAAAATTATTGAAGAGACATAATTATAATATGAATCAATATTTTTTTGAATTTTTGATAATGGTAAATGTTTTAAAAGAATAAAATAAGACAAAAAAAATATAAGACATGTATTAAAAAAATTTAATTGATATGAATTATTTGTTATTAAAAAAGTTAAAGTTGAGAGTTACATATTAGAGTTTTATTAATATAATAAATAAAACTTAATCAAATTTTATAACATTAATATATACAAAATATAATTGAAGAAGTTTTGTCATATTATATTTTTCTTTTGACTTATATATATATATATATATATATATATATATATATATATATATATATATATATGGGCTTAATAATTAATTCCGATTTAAGTTATTCTCCCATTCAATGTATTGCTTTTTAAACTGAAGTTTAATGACTACTAAAATGAGAGCATGTTTGGCACTTATGTTTTAAAAAATTATTTTTATTTATTAAATTTAGATTTTGAAAAATGAATGAAATTAATTTTAAAAAAAAAATTCATTTTTCTTTCATTAGAGCTAATATGAAATGAGTTTAAGACTTAATTGTGATTTAAGTTATTCATTAATATTGTATTGTTTAAACTAAAGACCACTATTATAAGAGCATATTTGACATTAATATTTTTGCTTGTTAAATTATCCATTTTAAATTTTGAAATAAAAATAAAACTGATTAGACATTAAGCATGAACATTTCACCTAGTCTTTCAGGAATCAACCTGACTAGAACAAATCAAATATTATCTTATCTTAGGAATCAACCCGACTTGAACAAATCAAATATTATCTTATCTCACTCACATAATCAGGTCTAATTAAGTTTTAAATGTTAAAATTTGTGTCCAATTGGACCATATTTTTGAAAAATGCTCTGAATCCGAACCAATTAAATATAAACTCTTGTTGAGTTTAGATTTTGTAAAGTCCATCCTGAACTTACGCTGTCACCATCTTTATTAGAGATTATATGTGGCAAATGGGCAGATCAATTTTGAATGCAAGTGTTTTTAGGTCAGATTGAGTTTAAATTGCTTAAATTTCAGGCAGATTTGGATCACCGATTGAGTTTGTATACAAAAAATATTTCGGATTAAGCTTTTTATTTATTTTTAAAAATAATATTTCAAACAGGTTAGGTTAGGTGATTTACTATTTAATTTTTTAAATGTTTATTTAGATTTTTTTTTCTCATAATCTATTAAGAGAAAAATAACAATTTTTTAAAAAATTATTTTTAATTAGATAGATTTTACATACACAGAATTTGATTAATTTTTTTTTTTAAATACTTAATAAATTAAATATGATTTATTTTAAGTAAAAGACTATATATAATGAAAATAAGTAATTAAATTAGTTCATATAGAATTATATTCAAATCATATATCATAATTTAAACTAATTTACAAATAAACACAAAGTGTCCAATAATATGATAAAAAAAATTATAAACTATGATAAAATTAATTCTGTCTTAATATATAGTTTTATCATAATGATAAAATTAAATTTATCATAATTATTATAAAAAAAAGTAAATTTGTGATAAATTTCTCTTATGCATTAAATTATTTAAGAAATTATTGTAAAAACATTTTACTCATAAATTTTTGTCATAATAAATAAACATCAAAATATATTAACTGCAAATGTCTAATGCCAACAAATTATATATAAAAAATATTGTCACAGTAATATTTTTATCAATGTAGTAAATCATTTAAAAATTATGATAAAAGTATTTTATCACAATAAATAATTTGTATTCTTACTATACAAATCATCATAACAAATAAGAAATTATAATTTAAGCATGTGAAAAAGGTACAATAAAATTAAAATTAAATTTATTAAACTACAAAAAAATCACTATATTGTAAATAAAATAAATTTAAAATTAAAGTGGAAGTTGAATTTAATTAAATAATCTAATCATTTTAAAAAATAAATTTCTTTTTTTACTTTAATTATTCTACCTTATATATATATATATATATATATATATATATATATATATATCTTTTTTTAATTGTCATTGGAACAATTAAGTCGGGTTATGGATTGATCATTCGGATTTATTTTGATATGATTTGATTCAATCAAAAAATTTTTGGATTATTTTGAATTTATGCAGTTTTTAGTGTATAAAACTGAACCGACAAAAAAAATCGAAAATTAACATTTTAATTAATCGAACTGAATTAATGACTATGTATAAACCGAACTGAAAAAAAAAATAGCATTGGTTCAATTCGATTTGACAGTTTCCTTGGTAATTTGCTCACCCATACATATGGTTGGTGATTCTTTCATCAATGCTAATTTAAAACGTACCTAAGACTTAATTTGTACTTAATTCCCTCATTTAACATATTGCTATTTAAATTGAAGTTTAATAACCACTAAAATAAAAGAATATTTTGACATTGGTATATTTTAAAAAAATTCTTCGATCAAACTAGTCGTAAATTTGTGTGTTATGCGGGATGATTATAGTAATAAAATTTAAATAAATTTAATATTTATTTTTTAATTAATTATTTTCTATTTTATTAAAAATTATTATCAAGAAAATAAAATAATAAAATAAAATTTTAAAAATTTGTAATTATGTATAAAGATAGTAAAAAAAAATTATCTATTAATTCATAACTTCAATCTAATATGACACAAATTGAAGATAAAATTTATTAAATTTAAATAAAATAATTTTGATAATTAATCAAATAAATAATATTAAATGTTCTATTTAATAGATAATTACAATATATATATATATATATATATATATATATATATATATATGTGTGTGTGTGTGTGTGTGTGTGTGTGTGTGTGTGTGTGAGTGTGAGACAGAGACAGAGATAATTTCATCTAATGATTATATACTAATCATACTTTCATTATTGTGTAATATAGTTTTAAAAGAATATTTATTAAAGCCGAATGAAGTAATTTCTGACAATAAATTAGATTGTCGTTAGCTCTTATATACTCCAAATTTTGAATAATCAATAAAATTAATTTAAATCTTAGTTTTCTATTAAAAATTTTTACTTTTTAAGTTTTTTTAATTTTTTTTTTGATGTTTACAATTTTTACTTTTAATTTTTTAATTTCATATTTAGGAATTTTTTTATTATATGATATTAGTTTTCTATTTAATATTTTTATTGTTTAAATTTTTAATTAGCAAATTATTTTTATATGATAATTAGTTTTTCTAATTCCTTATTCATAATTTTTTTTTTTGATATAGTAGTTTTCTATAGCATTATATAAAATAATGACACATTGCTATGTTATACTCAATTATTTGAACAATGATAAAAAAAATTTTAAAATTAAATTTCAGTTTAGAATTAATAATATATATTTATTATAATTATTTTAATTTTAAGGGAAAAAAAAAAGAGAGACTTACTAAGAGTCTGTAAACGCCAGATGGAAAATGGGCTACGGGTGATTGGTCATTTAATGCATTGCAGTTTTAAAAATATGTTTTTGTTTGTTAGATTTTTAAATGGGAAAAGTAAAAAAATAAAATAAATAAATAAATGAGGTTGATTTGAGACTACAAATGGAATATAAAGAATGACCCGCTTATGTTTGGTGCATTCGTATTTTTGCACCTTCACGTGGAATATATTCTTTAGTATATATATTGAATAAAATAAAAAACTATTTATAAATTTTTTAAAATAAATAATTTTAAAATTTTCTGTAACCACATTTTTTATATTATTTATTATATATAAATTAAAATTAATTATTCAACTTCTCTTTATATATATATATATATATATATATATATATATATATATATATATATATATAAATTAAATTATTATAATTGTTTAATAATGTAAGTGAAAAATTAAATGATTTATAATTATTTTAATATTAGATGTCATCAATATATAATAAAAATTGTAAAATTATATAATTAAAAAAATATAATGGTGATCAATGTGAATAGATTGTGTGTGTGTATATATATATATATATTGTGTATGCATGTTAATTTAATATGTGCATATGTGAAAAAAATTAGTTAATATAGGAAATTATTGTAGTATATTCATTTTTTAGATAAATTTAGACTAATAAAATTAATTTATGTTAGTTTGTGGGGAGATGTTAATTTAATTTGTAAATAAGTGAAAAAAATTAGTTAATATAGGAAATTATTGTAATTTCTTTTTTATAGATAAATTTAGATTAATATAAATTAATTATGTTAGTTTAGGTAAATTTAGTTTAATTAGATTAATTAAAGTTAACTGAGTCTTAATTTAATTAATAAATATAGTTAATTTAGTAAATTTTCATTAATTTAATCAGTCAATATAGTTAATTTAGTGAATTTAAGTAATTTAATTACTCGATTTCATTAATTATTTTTGATTAATTAGTTTCAATCCACTCATGTGAAGTTGGTGTAGTTATATTAATTAAAGTATATTTAGGTTAATTAAGATGCACAATTAAATTTATTTCTATAATTTTAGTATTTGAAGATTATTTTATTGAATTTTTATAATTTAAAAATATTTTATATTTTAGTGATTTTAAAAAGTTTGATTAAATTATTATCATTTCTTAATTTTAGTAAAAGATAATCATTATAATTGAGATAATTATAACATATAGTCTACTATTAGAAAAAAGTAAACTTTCATTTTTGTAGGAAAATATAATAAATTGACAAAATCTTAATTAATTATTAATAAAGTTTTGATTCACTTAATAATTATGTTCCATATTTAAAGCAATAAAAGAATATAATATGTGTTGTAGGCTCATATCGATATATTTATTATCTATTAATGTGTATATTTATGTTGATGAATAAAAATATTTTTTCCTTACAAAGACATGTATTGTGGCGCACACATTAGCAAAAGGAAATTTTAATGTTTGGCTCGAGGATAAGAACCATGTGTCGTTTTGTAACCTTGTTTATTATTTGTAATTGAATTGTACGTTTTTTTCGTCAAGATTATATTCCACTGAATTTTTTTTTGATAAGGTTTTTTTTTTTTAATGAGACAACTTTGACTTTGCATTCTATCTCTTAATAATGATATTTTCTCCTTATCAACAAAATATTTTTTTTCTCATAAAGATATATTTTAAGATCTCATATAAGGTATAAACTTCACTATGAAATCAGACAGGTTTTAATTATGCTAGAATTATATTATGTATTATTTTTATTTAAAATTTTAAAATTAATTTGTTTAAATTTTATTTTGATATATCAAATATAATAAATATATTTTTAAAAATAAATTATAATTAATTCTAATAAGATATTGTTACAAATTTTAAATTATTCATAATATTTTAAATTTAATAAAATGAACATGACTATTTATAAAAGTAATAATCATATTCATTGTTATTATATAGAAAAATTAAATTATTAATTATTTTTAAATTTAATTTTTTAACAAATTCAATAGACATTAAAATAATTTCCATCATAAATTTAAGATCTAAACATAAATAATAATTAGCTAGATATTTAAAAATGTTAAATAATATAATTAAAACAATAATAAGTTAGGATCACTTAACTTTTTGATGATTCTACAAGTTTTATATTAATAGTGCCAAGATAAGTGTTAATCACAATAGGAAAAACACTATTAATCACAATCCTATTTTCTATTATGATTGTCCATTGAATTTTAAGAGAAATATAAATAATCATATTTTCTATTATGATTGTCTATTGAATTTTGGGAGAAATAGAAAGTTTCTTTCTATTTTCTATATATCTCTTCCTTACTCTCATTTTACCTTTTTTTTTTTTTTCAATTTTTAATGTATATGTTAGACTAAGTTGGTTAAACCTATGTCAAAACTCTTTTTTGATCTTGACAACATAGATTGAAAGGTACTAATAGTTTTCTTTAAGTGTTGTGATGCTAGAAATAAAGTTAGAATAAAAATGAAAGTTGAATGGAGAAGAAAACTAAAGTTGGTTCATGAGTAGCGACCACTACAAAGGCAAATCTTGAAGAAAATTTGGATAGTTGATTTCAAGATGTCCATCGCGGTGAGCATCTTCACTACGACAATCAAAACCCTATTGATGCGCTCCAACCATCCAATCAAAGATTGCCATGTGTTTATGGAGCCGTTTACAAATTCAAGTGTCACAACTGCGACACTCAAATGGAGACAGAGACAAATTTTAAAAAAACCAATAGTCCAATTCACATTTTAGGAGTCTCAATTGCTACTCATATAGCGACCGCTACCTCCATATAGTGATTGAGATCATTGAAACACAAAACGGGGTTCCAACGTATAGTTTAATGAATATCAAATCTTGTGTCACCATGTGTACTAGCAATTAGACACAGATAAAGATCTCAACTGCGAAATGATAAATTTAAGAGCGAAACATTAGTCGTGACCGCGACATGGATGTGTCAACCACGATAATTGTCTGGCAAACATTAAATGCTAGATTTTGCCAAAAAAAGTTTAGAGATCATGAGATAGTTTTATCTCTAATGTCTCTTTGGTGGGAGTAATCAGTTTGTCTCTAATGTCTCTTTGGTAGGAGTAATCTATAAATACTTCATCAAATGGATATAAAATGCAAGAGAGTAACATTTATTAAGGCAAAACTCTTGCAAATTTATTTCTCAAATTTCTCTCTCTTCACTATCCTTTTTAATTGAATTACAAAAATTTTGGTGTGAGCTTTAAACACCCTTTGGAATTGGGTTTCAAAGTGAGCCAATAAAAAGCTTTTGTTTAGGTTAAGTGTTAGCTTTGTGAAACAATAGTGAGGTTGTGTGTGAACCTTTGTAAAAACATAAGTTGTAAAGTTAGGTGGAAGCTTTAAAACACCATTAGACATTAGTGAAACACTCAATTGAAAGAATTTAGGAATAGATGTACGATTGATTAATACTCGAACGACTCTAAATCTTGATATGCTCTATTCTTCTTCTATTTCTTGCTTAACAAACCTTCCCTCTAAAATTTAAATTTCTCACCAGTTCAACCCCCCATTCTTAATGCACATGGGCCAATAAATGGTATCAAAGCTTAGTCTCAAACAAAACCTTAATTGAGTGAGAAAGATCATGACATAAGAAGGAATCCACACTCATCTTAAGCTTTACTTTGATGGATCTGACTATACTCATTGGAAGTATACAATGGAGATCTATTTAGATAGTAATGTTGTGGATTTATGGGATAATGTAACAAAGGAATGGAAGCCTCCAACCAAAGTGGTATATGGTAATGAAGAGCTACTTCCAAAAGAAGAATGGATGGAAGCACATAGAAAATCAGATGACAAGAATAAGAGGGCAATGACCATTCTCCTTAGCTCCTTATCAAGAGAGGAGATTAGTAAAGTGCAGCATTGCCTAACCGATGCAAGGCATTGGAGAATTGTCATAAAAGCACTACACTTGTAAAATCAAGTAGGTTGGAGATGAATGTGATGGAGTGGGAGCTCTTCATGATGAAACAAAATGAAAGCATCACCAACATGACAAATAAACTCCTCTCCATTGTCACATACATGAAGAAGTTTGGAAGAATTCTCAACAACCATGAGGTAAACACTAAAACTCTCAAATCTCTTCCTCTTAAGAAATTTGGTGCTAGAGTTTGTAGTGTAGATAAATCCAATTCAGAGATTGGAAAGGTGCAAATGGATGTTCTTATTGGCAAGCTACTTACTCATGAACTAGCCTTGAAGAAGGATGAGGAGATGAAGAAAATGAAAGGGCAAGGAGAAAAAAAATGAAAAAATAGAAAAAAAGACTTTTGCTCTCAAATCCTAAAGCAAAGATGAAGAGGTAGAAGTTGCCTTTAGTAATAGTGATGAAAGTGAGAAGGAGGAAGGAGAGATAGTTATGCTTTTAAGGAGAACCAAGGAGCTCATAAGGAGAACAAAAGATAGACAAAACTTTAAAAGAACATCTTCAAACTTCAAAGAAAAGAAGAATGATACAACTTGCTTTGAGTGTGGGAATCAAGGACATATCAAATTCATATGTCCCAAGCTCAAGAAGAAGAAAAAGTAGGATAAGGAGAAGAAGAAGAAGAAGAAGAGTTTCAAGGCTATATAGGATGATAGCTCAAGTAAGGAAGAAGAAGATGAAAAAGTTGCTAACTTATGTTTCATGGCTTAAGAGGACTCCGCTAATGAGGAAAATACTTCTTCATATTCTTGTCAGGATTATAAGGACTTAGAAGATATGGATGATGAGCTTCTTGAAGCTCTAACCTTGAGATGTGATAAATATAAATCTCAAATGAAAACTTACAAGAAAAGTGTTCAAAACTTAATGATGAGTTTAAAAACTTAAATGATGTTGTAAGTGACTTGAGGACTTCTAATGAAGAACTCAAAAAATCCTTAAAAAATCTTTCTAAATCTTTATCCTCTCTTGATTCTTTAAGAAAAGAAAATGACACTTTAAAAGGTGAAGTGATTGAGCTTAGAAATTCCATCTCAAGATTTCACAAAGTGAAAGAAGATTTGGATACTTTCATTGTATCTCAAAGACCACCCTTAGTGAGACATGGTTTAGGCTTTAATAGAGCTTTCTCATCTATACCTTATCCTCCTACATTCATTAGAGCATCTACACCTCAAACTTCTAGTGTTGAGGTTATTGGGAAGAAAAGCGCTCCTAACATTAAGCCACCTATTCTTAAGGGTAAATGAAAGACTCCCCAAGGCTTAAGAACTAAGCTTCAAAAAGCAAATCATGCATGCATTTATACTAAGAGGATGTTCAAAAGGAATACACACAAAAACTTCTCTTCTACTCCTCATCACTCATGCACATGCATGCACTCTCATAACCAAGGTATGAGAAGGCCTCCTACTCATACTAAAGTTATGCAAAGGAGGAAGACTTATAAGTCTAAATGTTAATTCCACTATTGCATGATGTATAGACATATTAATGTCTTTTGCTACATTAGGCATACAAACCTCAAATTAAAAGACTTTTTTAAGCCTAAACCCCAAGAATCTAAGTATGCTTGGGTACCTAAACAAAAGTAAATTATTTATGTATTGTAGAAATGCTTGGAAACCACTAAAGAAGACAATGATTGACATGTGGATAGTGGGTGCTCAAAGCACATGACTAAAAGTAAGAAGGTATTCATAGCCATTAAAGAAAAGGATGGTTGCAATGTCACATTTGGAAACAATGCTAAGTGTAAGGTAATTGGCATTGGAATTGTTAATAAAAAAGGTTGTTCTTTTATTGATAATGTTCTTTTAGTTGAAGGATTGAAACATAATTTATTAAGTGTAAGTCAATTATGTGACAAAGGTAACAAAGTCACCTTTGATCCTAGAGAATGTCGAGTTACCACCTTGGTGGATAAGAAGGTAGTCTTTAAGGGTGAAAGAAAAGGCAATACCTACTTAATTGATTTAGACAATTTGGCTAACCAATCCTTTAAGTGTCTTGTTACTATTATCAATGAATCTTAGCCTTAGTATAGATGACTTGGACATACTAGCATGAAGCTTTTACAAAGTTTATCAAAATCAAAGCTAGTAGAGGGCCTTTTAAAGCTTAAGTTCACAAAGGACAAGACACGTGGGTCTTACTAAATAAGTAAGCAACACTAAGCTTCCTTCAAAGAAAACAATATTGTAAGTACCTCTAGGCCTCTTCAACTCAACCATATGGACTTAGTGGGACCTATTAGGAATGCTAGTCTTGGTGGAAAACATTATGCATTTATCTTAATTGATGACTACTCTAGGTTCATTTAGGTATCCTTCCTTACTCATAAGAGTGATATTATTGATGCCTTCAAAAGTTTTGCAAAAAGATTTCAAAACTAAAAAAGATTACTTCATTTCTTCTATTAGGAGTGACCATGGAATGAAATTTCAAAATGAATCTTTAAAAATTCTTGTTTGGATAATAAAGTTTTTCATAATTTTTATATTGTTATAATACCATAACAAAATGGTCTTATAGAGAGAAAAAATATAATATTGGTAGAGATGACTAGAACTATGCTTAATGAGTATTCTTTGCCAAATTTCTTTTGGACTGAAGCCATCAATACTTCATGTTATATTACTAATCGAGTTTTCAAAAGACCTATTTTAAGTAAAATTTCTTATGAGCTATGGAATGGTATAAAACCCAAGCTTTCATATATTAGACTCCCCAAGGATTAGAGATACTCCAAGAATCACCCAAAAGATCTTATCATCGGTAAGACATCTAAGGGAGTAAGTATTATAGCTTAATTATATGCTTTAGATAATAATCTTTCTTTTGTTTTCCAAATTCATTCAAAATCAATTGATGAGGCTCTTGATGATGAGAGTTAGGTGATTGTGATGCAAGATGAACTCAACTAATTTAAGAGAAATAAGGTTTGGGAGCTTATTCCTAGGCCTAAGAAATACCTAGTTGTAGAATGCAAATGGGTGTTTAGAAACAAGTTAGATGAGTAAGGTTTCATTATAAGAAACAAAGCTAAACCGTTTACTAAATTTTACAACCAAGAGGAAGGCATTGATTATGATGAAACCTTTGCCCTTATAATAAGTTAGAGGCCATTACGATTATTTTAGTATTTGCATACCATATGACCTTTAAGTTTTTTCAAATGGATGTGAAGAGTGCTTTTTTAAATGGTTTCATTGAGGAGAAAGTTTACGTTGAACAACCTCTGGGTTTTGAGTCTTATGTTTTTCCAAATCATGTTTTTAAATTAACTAAAGCCTTATATGGTTTAAAACTAACTTCAAGAGCTTGGTATGAAAAGCGTAGTTCATTTCTTTTACAAAATGATTTTGAAAAAGGCAATGTTGATACTACTTTATTTATGGAAAGACATAACATAATAAGGATACACTCATTGTGCAAATATATGTTGATGATATTATATTTGGTGCTACTAATGAACCTCTTTGTGAAGAATTTGCCAAGTGTATGACTTTGGAGTTTGAGATGAGCATGATGAGTGAGCTCAAGTTCTTCCTTGGTCTTCAAATCAAGCAAATTAAAGAGGGCATCTTCATTAACTAAGCCAAGTACATAAAGGATATACTCAAAAAGTTTGGCATGGATGGATGCAAAGTAGCGAAAACCCTAATGAGTGCAACTAACGAGCTAGACAAGGATGAATTAGGTAAGCCCATTGATGAAAAGAAGTTTATCTTACTCCATCTGAACCCAACATCATGTTTAGAATTTGCTTGTGTATTAGATTCCAATCTTGCCTTAAGGAATCTCAATTAAATGTCATTAAAAGAATTGTTAAGCATTTGTATGGAACATTGCATTTAGGACTTTGGTATCCTAGGAATTCATTATTTAGTCTTAGATATTCAGATGCGGATTATATTGATAGTTTGATAGATAGGAAGAACACTTTCGAAACTTGCCAATTTATATGTGAATGTTTAGTTTCTTAGTTTAGCAAGAAGTAAATTTCAGTTGCCTTATCCCTGTCGAAGCAGAATATATAGCAATGGGTTTTTGTTACACCCAAGTTCTTTAGATAAAGCAATAACTCAAGGATTATGGCAAATGTTGATCGCATTCCCATCAAATGTGACAATATAAGTGCAATAAATCTTTTTAAGAATCCCATCTAACATTCAGAAATAAACATATAGATATTAGACATCATTTTCTTAAAGATCATGTCCACAATGGTAATGTGGTGCTAGAATTTATTAACACCAATCACCAACTTGCGAATATTTTTACTAAACCCTTAAATAAAGAAAGAATGAACTTTATCAAGAGAAAACTAAGGATGCTAGATGGAAACTTCCTAAGGTGAAAATTGATCTCACTTTATGTATCCTACTTTACTTATCAATATTAATTGATTATTTGGTATGATTATTGATAGCATGATATATGGTTATGTTAATTATTGTAAATGTATTAATTCATAATGCAATTATGTTTTTCTATGCCAAATTGCCTGAATTAATCATCATAATATTAATTTAATCACACTAAGGTTAGGCTAAATGTGTTCAAACTAGTTTTTAAGTGTTTTTCAAAAGGGTTCTCAAAGTCACATTCAAAACCTAGAGTCGTGGTTGCGACATATAAGGTAAATTTTATTGTTTGAAATTTCCTAAGTCATAATTATGATAGGGTAGTCGCCACCATGACATCTTTCAAATATCAAAATTCCTAATTGTCACTTTGTTCTTTCTTAAAGTTTTTATAGCCGTTACTCACATTTTTAGATATAGTAGTTGCAACATGTGTGTAGCAACCATGTCCATCTATAACTGTTGGGTAATAAATGCCATGACCCTCAAACGGTGCAATTTCTTCATTTATTGCATTTCAGACCATTTTTTTTTACCTCTCCATAGCCCTTTACTGCCTATTCAAATGTATTTTTAACCACTCTCACCACTTTACATAAATTCTTTCTCTTCTAACTCTAAAATTCTCATTCTTCTCTTTATCTTTTATCTTCATCCCTTATTTACCCTATTCCATCATCTTCATGGGTCTAAAAGGTTCATAAGATCAAAGAAAGGCAAGGGTATAGCCCAAACCTCCTTCCTTCCTTTAGATCCATAATTCCTATCCTCAAGATGAAAGGTGTCACTAAGGAAGAAGAAAAAAAATTATAAGGCAATCATGAAAAAGGTGATTCAATCTAATAAAATTCTTTCTGACTTTATACTCACTTCTCTTCATCTTGATGAAGAAATTCAAAAATGAACCCAAATATGAAGAGGTCGTAAGAAAATTCATGTGCATAATATGAATTCATAAGGATGTTCTCTATGAAACAGGTATTAAGTGCTTTAACAAAGGGTACTTCATTTCTTACCTTCAATTTTGTTCTCTCTTCAAACTCCCTTTAAATGACTAAGACCCTTCCCATCTTTCTTCTATTAACTTCATTTACTATGATTTTAGGAAAGAAATTTGTATTAAGAAGAGCATGATCCCAAAAAATCATTATCCAAAAACATCCAAAACCTTGTCCTGTTGGATTCTACATGGGATCATCACCTTCTCCCTCAATGCCAGGGATGATGGTAATGAAAAAGTATCCCAAAAGGACCACCCTTCTCTATTGTCTAATCAACAAAGTCCTTATCCAAACTAGTAGGCTTCTCATTGACCAAGTGGCACACCTGAGCAAGCCAAACAAGTGTCAATCTCTCCTTCAATCTTATGTGACTACTCTTTAAAAAGAAGTAGGGGCTTTAACTCCTCAAATTGAAGATTTCTTCTTGTATTCACCCCCTCCTATGATCCGAGCAAAACATCCTTAACTTCACCTACTTACTCAATGCTAAAGCAATTAAATCTAAAATATATGAATATCTACTAAAGGCATAAGGGATAAAGATTCAAGAAGTCTCACATGCCTCCAAGAAAAAGAGTCTTATCATTAAAGAAGGTGAGGGAATTGAACCTAAAAAAAAAGAACCTCTTCAAAATTTCACAAGTAAGGACAAGGCTAAGGCCACATCTTCTAAATCTTCTTCTAAAATCTCACTTTCTTCCATTAACCAAAAGCTTGACAAGGTGATGAGAATGATAAAAAAAAAAAAAGATTATTTCTTCTCTCTCACCTTTACAATGACTTGGTTGATCTTCAAGAGAAAGTCGGTGCTACCGTATGCCATCTTCCTAATTTTCATGAATGGAAAAACATTGAAGAGGAATAATATGACAAAAAAGAAGAACGAGATGAGGTTCAAGAAGGAAGTGATGAAGAAGAAGGAAGAAATACTGAAGAGTTTGAAATAGATAATAATGACTCTTCTCTTACTTTCTAGTTTTCTTTAATTTGTCTTATTTTCATTTTTCTATTTCTATTTAATCTTTTTTTTTTATTCTGGCCTAAGTGTGTGATCAAACATATTTATATGTTTGACTTGTGTTATCTATCTTTATTTCTTTTTAATGATAGTTTGAAGTAATTTTTTTTCTATAGTTGATCAATGATAGTTTGGTTTGATGAATAATATTCCTTCTTTAGTACAAATTCTAATTATGTCATCCTAATTCTCAACTGATCTCTATCATATCATTACAATTATCCTTATCATTATACTTATTATTGTCCTTATCTTTCCTCTCTTTTTAATCTTGATAAAGGGGAAGATATTACATGTAATTGATTGAAAGGGAGTACAAGATACATTAAGAAGGGGGAACATTTCAACCATTTCAACTTTATTCCTTGCATGTTCAATCTAGGTTGTCAAAATAAAAAAAAGGGAGATTATTGGACTAGGTTGGTCAAACCTATGTCAAAACTCTCTTTTGATCTTAACAACATAGCTTGAAAGGTCCTAATAATCTTTTTTTAGTGTCGTGATGATAAAAATAAATTTAGAATAACATTGAAAATTGAATGGAGAAGAAAACCAAAGTTGGTTCATGAGTTGCAACCACTACTTTTAAGTTTCAACTACTACAAAGGCAAATCTTAAAGAAATTTTAGATAGTTGATTTTGTTGTGTGCATCTTGATTGCGATAATCAAAACTCCATAGATGTAGTCCAACCATCCAATCAAAGATTGCCACTTGTTTATAGAGTTATTTATAAATTCAAGTGTCATGACAACAACACTCACATAGGGACCATGACAAATTTTCAAAGACCCACAGTCTAGTTTGCATTTTATGAGTCTCGACTGCTACCTCTATATAGCGATTGAGATCATTAAAGCACAAAATGGTGTTCCAATGGATAGTTTGATAAAGATCCAATCCTGTGTTGTCACATGTATTAATCATTAGACACAAATAAAGATCTTGACTGTGAAATGGCAAATTTGTAAGTGAAACATTAACCATGATAGCGACATGGAAATCTCAACCACAATGTGTGTTTGATAAGCATTTAATGCTAGATTTTGCCAACAACCTTTAGAGATTATGAGATAGTTTTATCTCTAATGTCTCTTTGATGGAGTAACCAATAAGTGCTCCACCAAATGGACATAAAATGTAAAAGAATAGTATTTACTAAGGCAAAACTCTTGCAAATTTATTTCTTAACTTTCTCTCTCTTCACCACCCTTTGTAATTGAATTGTAAGAAGTTTAGTGTGAGCTTTAAACACCCTTTAGAATTGAGTTTGAGAGTGAGCTAATAGAAAACTATTGTTTATGTTGAGTGTTAGCCTTGTGAACACTAGTGAGGTTGTGTATGAGCCTTTGTAAAAGTTGTAAAGTTAGGTGTGAGCTTTAAAACATCATTGGACATTAGTAAAACACCCAATTAGAAGAATTAGGGAGTAGATGTATAAATGTTAATATGTTCTATTATTCTTCTACTTCTTTTTATTTTTTGCTTAACAAACCTTCCCTCTAAAATTTAAAATTTCCACCGATTCAACACTCTTCTTGGTGCACAAAGGCCAACAGTATAATTTCCCAAGGAATAACTATATTCTAAATGTAATTGCCAAAAGGTAGTTGTCTTCTTTTTTTTTTTTTTATTTGGGTAGGGTCAACCCATCATGGGCAACCTAGATAAAAAATTCAATATGGCACATGATGGTTGTGACCCCATTACAAAATTCTCCTTGATCAATAAATAAATAACATTTTCATGCAAATAAATGCATAGTAGGACCTATCGAGCAAAAATGTGTGCTTAAGAGCTTATCACTATGAATCTATTAGAAATAACATAAAAGCTTTTACCATAATAAAAATACATCAATAAATTAAATATACTCACAATACCCTAGATTTGTTCCTTTTATATCAGTTAACAACTCTTATCCCTCAAAGAGCATGTTTAAAAAATATTTTCACTTTATGTATCTATAATCCAGTCATACTTTTTTCAAGTGACAAGATTGGCTGACCAATGAACACATTGAAAAATTTCTTTCTTTTTGACACAAAATTTACAATTCATGCATAACTGCTTTTCTAAACATGATCTATAGATCAAATCATCCATGATCATAAGTAGCATCCTAAGACAACAAATCACTAGGCATGAATTATAAATAATGGAAACAGTATAAAGGTGCCAATATAAGGATTTTGAGATTATCCTCAAAGCCTTACATAGTGGAGAAGCAGGGATCATTCTCCCATTACCCTTTTGGTCGAACAAGCACACATGGTATGAATCATTTGTTAAAGTGTCTAAACTTCAATTTGATGTTAATTAAAAACACTGTACATATCCAGGTTTAGTTGTTGCTCTTATGGCTAACTCAAATTCTCAAGTTACTATAAGTAATAGATGATAACCAAAAACTCACATCTGGCTTGTAGAGATCATTTAGATGGGAAATCCAAACTGATTGTAAATCCAATAACAACCTCATCTCATTTTCTTTTAAGGTGACAATCTTAACATTTGGTCTCATCTCTACTCGCTATCTTAGCACTAGAGGTGGTTGGTTGTGTGAGTAAGCCAACCTAAAACCTATGTGACATCTATTTATTGAGCATTTTATAATGTATATGTGATGTACATAAGGTATGAATATAAATAAGTAAAAAATTTCAATCATTTGCATTTACTCAAATAATTCAATACATAAGCTCAATGATATCTCTTATATTTTACACAATCCAAGAGAATTTATATGTGTAAGAAAATATCTCTTGGAATTGGCTTAGTTAGGGATCAACCACCATACTATGCGTAGATATTTATTGTATAACCACTTCTCATTTAGCGATAATGTCTTTAACATATTAGCGATAATGTCTTTAACATAGTTGTACTTCATATTAATGTGTTTGGTTATGATACTTGGGATCTTTAATAAAAGTAATCACTACTTGTTTATCACAATGGGCAGTAATGGCTCATTTACAATCATTTTGAAATCCCAAATTTATAAAGAATCTCCTTAATTAAATAAACTCTTTACTGTTGTTAAAGATGCAATAAATTCAACTTTCATAGTTGATAAGGCTATACATGTTTGTTTTTTACTACTCCATGAGATAACACCTTTATTTAGTAAGAAAATGTAACCAGCTGTGAATTTACATTGATCAAGGTCTCTTTTATGTTCGACATTTGAATATCCAATTAGATGTAAATCTAACCCAATAGTACCTTTTAGATACCTCATAATCCTCTTAATAACTTTTTAATGCCCTCATCTAGGATTGGATTGATAATAACTAACTAATCCAATAACAAAATAAATATTAGGTGAGTACATAATATGGCATACATAAGACTTCCCACAACACCGGAATAAGGTACATTGTCTATTTCCTTTTGTTCATGTGGATTATTAAGACACATTTTAAGACTTAAAGCCGTACATTTTGACAAATGGGTATCCATGGGTTTACAAAAACTAATATTGAAATGTTTTAGAATCTTTTGAATATAATTCTCTTATGATAGAGCCAAAAGTTTCTTTGAACGATCTCTTTTAATCCCAACTCCCAATATGTAGTCAACCTCACCCATATCTTTCACGTCAAAATTTATGGATAATTAGTTTTTGATGTCCATTAGGTATTCCTTTTCATTTCCAACTATTTGGATATCATCCATAAAAAGAGACATGATTTAAAATTTATCACCAGATCTTTAACATATACATAGTGATCCTCATCAATCACCTTAATATCATAAGTCATAATTACCTTGTGAAATCTAAGGTACCACTATTTAAATGTTTCTTTAAGATCATAAATGGATCTTTAGAGCTTTTTATACTTTGTGCTCTTGGCCTTTGAAAATGAAACCTATAGGTTGCTCCATATAGATTTCTTCATCTAATTCTCCATTGAAAAAAGTTATTCTTATATCCATTTAGTGCATTTCTAAATCCAAATCTTCCATAATGGATAAAATGAGGCGAATAGAGGTAAACCTACAAATAGGTGAAAAAGTTTCCTCCTAATCCATTCCCTTTTGTTGAGTATAACCTTTAACCACAAGTCAAGCTTTATACCTATCAATCGAACTATCTACCTTACATTTAACTTTTAGAATCCTCTTATTCCTAATGACTTTACAACCTAGCAGTACATCCACAATGTTCCAAACTGGATTCATTCTCATAGATTTTATTTCTACTTCCAAAGCACTTTCCACTTTTCTTTAGTAGGACGTTTAAGTGCCTTTTTGATATTTATCAGTTCATCATCATCAGAAGTGACAATATTGACTTCATTTTCAAATGGAAAATGTTTCTTTGGAATTATAAAATGTATATTTTGACATAATTGAGAATTACTACCTTCACTAATCAAAATTGGATCGATTTTAATTTCATCTCTCCCACTCAATTGATATGGGTCAAGCAAATATTGTATGCTTCCACTAAGACTAGATACCATATTTTGTCTTTTAACCATTTGTTAACTTTTAACAACCTCGTCATCTTCACCTATCTCAAATAGTGGATGACCTTTATCAACATCATCCCTCGTAAGGAAATGATTTTCAAGAAAAGTATCATCATAGGACTCAATTTTAGTTAATCTTCCATCAGAATCCTTACTATAAACACATAACCTTTTAAGTTCTCAAAATATCGTATAAAGATAAATTTCTTTTCACTTGGTCCTAATTTACTAAATTTAAGAAAATTAACAAGAATGTATGCTATAGATCCCCATGGACATAACTCATTCAAATTAGGTTTTCTACCCATCCACAACTCATAAGATATAGAGGAAATTGATTTAAAAGGTAAATGGTTAAGTATATAGGCTACAGTTAATAAAACATCACCCTAATAACTAATTGAGAGATTAGCTTGCATCATCATTAACCTAACCATTTTAAGCATAGTCTGATTCATACGGTCGACAACACCATTTTATTGCATGTCCTCAAAGTTATTAATTACCTCATAATTCCTTTTTCATTACATAATTTTTAAAATTGATTAGATAGATATTCTCTACCTCGATCGGTCTTTAATGCTTTTATTTCTCATCTGATTGATTCACAACCTCATTTGTATATTTCTTGAAATAATCTAATGCCATAGATTTATGGGAGATCAAAAAGATATGAGCATATTGAGTAAAGTCATCTATGAAAGTAATGAAATACAAGGCTCTATGCCTTGCTTTGACACTCATTAGTCCACATATATTAGAATGTATAAGTTGCAAAGGAAATGCAACTTTTGTGCCCTTTCTAAATGGTTTTCTTATTGCTTTTCCTTGCAAACAAAATTCATAAGTGGGCAATTCAAATTTCATGTTTGATCCTAATATACCATCATGAGCAAGTTTGTTCATTTTATCTTGCCTAATATGTCCTAATCTATCATGCGATAATTATGAATCCACATTATGCTTACTAGATTTAGTGAATAAAAAAAGCAAACATAATGATTATGATTACAACAATTTATGTTCAACACCATAAAACCATCCATAATGCATCCATAACTATAATGAATAGTGTCATGAGTAATCTTAACACATTCAATCCTAATTTTAATATAGCAAATATGGATACTAAATTTCATTGAATATCAAAAGCAAAAAGGACATCATGCAGGTATAGGATTCAACTTTCTTGCAAATCTAATTTGCATGTGCCTATTCCTTTAACTTTAGCCCTTGCATTATTGTTTATATAGATCCACTTTATCCCATTTTGAATTCAACAAAATTCCATAAATTCATTTTTATCTCTAGCTACATGGTCCGTGGCTCCTAAGTTTACAGTCCACATATGATGAGTTTCAATAAGCAATATAGTACTAGAAAATAAAAATTTTAAAAACATAGCTTCTTTTAGAAGAAGTTAGATAATATGATACCTTTTTAGGCTTAGTGCATTCATAAGCATAATGACCCAAGTTACCACAATTGCAACATGTCACTTTGGTCTTATTCTTTCTTCCACCACATCTCCCTATTTTGCGTTTAAATTGCTTATTTTTTTTGTCTTTGTCCATGTCCAACTTCATTCACGTTGCTTTTGCCTTTCTAGTAATTATTGAACCTCTTACACTTAAAACCAAAATCCTTCTTAGAACTAGATTCAGCCACCTATGAATGAACATTTGGCTTAGTAGTCTTAAAGTGCTCATCTTCTAATTCCAAGTGGCACACAATGTTAACAAATGTCGTAATATTGTCATTGTAAGTTATATTCACCTTTATATGTTCCCAACTATCAAGGAGAGATCGAATGACAACTTGAACTTATTGTTCATTAGTGAGGTTATGCCCAACTCCTTTGAGTTCCATGATCATGGTTGACATATCCCTTAAATGTTGTTTTATATGTTCCTTAGGAATCTTTTTGTAAGTGTCAAACTTAATGTTTAGCTGTTTGAGTTTAGAGATAGTTGATCCTCCAAATTTCTCCCTCAAACATTGCATTTGTAGTCAAATACTACTAGTATTCATATATTGAATTATCATTCATGGATCTAATCAAAATTCCTTTAGCGGTGGAATTCTTCTTCTTTCAAGCATTAAAAGCAACCACATCATGCCTATGTTATGCATTTTTAACATTTTCCTCACCAATTTTGGGCTCTTTCATCACATTATTAATAACCTCCAAAGCTTCTTACTCCTCAAGAACATATTGCATTTTTAGGTGCCATATATTATAATGATCACAATTCAATTTCTTACCCTTATTTAGTTCAACTATGATGTTCTTAGTTGTTATAGTTAGTCACAAACTACAAGAGACATTATAAATGCAATCACTTATATACATCATTTAGTTTGCAATTTCAAATTAAAAACATTAAAATTATGCAGATGAATTAATTGAAAAATTCACTATGTTCATAGTCATCAATTAATTTCAAATATCAAATATTTTTATAATGTAATTTGAATTATGCCAATTATAATTCTAGATGAGAATTCACATTAATCCTCCTAATCATAGAATGCCTCTATTATGGAATAACAAAAATAATATTAAACAATTACTTTACAATGTATAAAAATAAATGTTCAATCAACACTAATGTTATATACATAAAACAAATAACTGATACATAAAACTATTCATTTAGTTTTATGTAGTTAACTTTTCTAGGTATAGACTCCTCAAATTTCTCTTTATCTTATATAGTTGGAACCATCTTCTTAAGCCAAGAAAAATTAAGGACATGTAATCTAGTAGTCCTAAGATTGGGATTTGAAACTAGAGAAGAATACTTGTTTAAATTCTTCAAAGAATATTCATCCAAAAATTAAATAGGTAAACTAACGTCTCATAGATGTTCGTTTTTCCATTTAACATATGTACTTTTTTATCCTATATAGTTGGAACCATCTTCTTAAGCCAAGAAAAATTAAGGACATGTAATCTAGTAGTCCTGAGATTGGGATTTGAAACTAGAGAAGAAGACTTGTTTAAATTCTTCAAAGAATATTCATCCAAAAATTAAATAGGTAAACTAATGTCTCATAGATGTTAGCTTTCCATTTAACATATGTACTTGATCATTAGTTATTGTCTAAAAGTCTTTATCCAATTCCCTTAACCAAAAACTTTCAAGCTTTTTTTTTTTTTTTTTTAAGATAGTCAGATAAAATAACATGTAATGCTTGATACTTTTCCTCATTACTCAACACATGACCTTTGTGAGTTATCTCTTGAATCGCGTTATTGACAATTTTAACATCTTCAATGATGTAATGATTAGGATGCATTTTATATATGGCAAGATTCTCTTTCAATTCTCTAAACCTTTCTCTTCTAGCTTAAGTCCTCAATGCTATAAGAGTGATTTTGACACATTTACTACCAAGAATAAATCTATTCCTTTTAATATTCCTATAGGCTTTGAGCTTTCTAATTCTCTTCAAACGATACATGAGTCCTTTAATAACTATCAAAGAAAAATCAACCAATTAAAAATAATCTCAATCTACAAATATAGAATAAACATGCATATAGGCCCAAAACCAAAACTCAAAACATAGTCACAAAATAAAAAAAAAAAAAAATTATACATGGGGTTTCTTTTTAATTTTATAAAATTTTTAAAACAAGAATTATAATTTATGAACAATCATACAATTTCTTATTAATTTTTCAAGAAAAATTCAATTAAAATTGTATTTTAATCATTAAAATGATTTAAAAATTAATTTTCTCCAACTAGTCTCAACCCTTTAAAATATGGTTTCTATAAAATAATTAATACTTTCTAGAATTTTTTTATTAAAATAATTTATTTTGAATTTATTTTATTCAAAAAATTTTAAAAAATAAAATAATTGGAATAATAAAAAATTTTATTTTAATACATCAAAAATTCTAAAAAAAATTATTGAGTTTAGTGGTGGTGATGATATTAAAAACCTTCGTCGAGGCGGCTTCACGCTTCACCATTGCACATATGAAGGCTTATGCCCTATTTGACTGGTTGCAAAATTGCAACCAATCTTATCACACTTGGATTATGTGAAGAGTGTAGACCACACATCGCCTTACTGCTAGATTTATCCTTCTAAAATTTTTCAATCCTCATTGTTTTGATGGTTCTAAATTCAATGATGCATTAAATTTTGAATTTAGGGCCTATAAATATGCATTTAGATTTCACACATTAATCTGAGTGTGTAAAGCACACACCATTTTCAACCTTGGAAAGCAAAAAAATTCTATGTTTGAAAATTATAGAAGTTAGTTTTTCATAGGGTCAATTTTGATTAAATAAAACTTTGTGGATATTAAGCCAAATTTAGTACTCCAGAATTTAGTTTTTCATGGGGTCAACTTTGATTAATCAAAATTTTGTGTATATTAAGCCAAATTTAGTATTCTTTATATCAATTTAAAGCTTCAATTACATACTTTAAATACATATAAGAATCATGACATGAAATACAATATATAATTCAAAATATTATCCCAAAGTCGTTGCATCAATCAGGTCCAAAAACATAAATTTCAACATATTTATACCATAGAAATGAAATTAATCAATAAATTAACATGAAAATTATCATTAAGGCTCTAGTACCAATGTCAAATAATATAATTAAAATAAGAATAAGTTAGGATCACTTACCTCTTTGATGATTCCACAAGTTTCCTATTGATAGTGTCAAGTCAGGTGTTAATCACAATAGGAAAAACACTACTGATCACAATCCTATTTTCTATTAATGATTGTCTATTGAATTTTGGGAAAATAACAGAGTTTTCTTTTGTTTTCTATATATTTCTTCCTTACTCTCTTTTCATTATTTTTTTAAAAAAATTCTTAACATATAATTTTCCAAGGGATAACTGTGTTCTAGAGGTAACAACCAAAAGATAGTTGCCTTCTCTTTTTTTTTTTAAAAAAAAAAGTTTAGGTCGGGTCAACCTATCATGAGTGATCTGAATCCAAAATCCAACAAAAACTCTTAATAAACACATATTAAATTGTAATTCTTTGTTGTTAGTGATGTATTAACCAAAGAATTTAACAATTAACAAAGTATTTAAAACTTTTAATATAATGTCACATGTCAAATTATAATTTTTTAATGAATAATGTGTTAATAACAAATATAATTTTTTTCTTTTGCTTTGACTATATACACACACACACACACACACACACAAAATTTTAGACTAATAACAAATATGTATTTTTTATTCTATTAAAATTTAATAGAATTTAATTAAATTTATTTGAATCTAAATTAAATTATTATTGATCAATTAAATTTATTTGGTCTATTCTAATTTACTTAGATTTAAATTAAATTATAAACAATTAAGTTATTTTTTTAATATATTAACTTAAGACCTATATATATGGCTAATCAAAATAGGCCATATATTCTAAATGAAATAGCAAAAATCAATGATTACAAGTCAAGTAGGCTAGTCAAAAAGTTTTCTTATTAAAGAGAATTTGAGATAAAATTTACTTTATCTTTCAGTCTTATTGATAAAGTGAAAGACTACTCTTAAGCCTTCATAAATAGATAAGCGTAACACCTATAAAGGATATTTGCAAAAAGCTTTACCTTATAAATCTATGCTTACAAATCTTCAAAACTTCCAAGCATCTAAGTCTTTAAGTTCCAAGGTGAGGATCCATCTTCGACTAGAGATCAAGCCATAAATCCCCTCGAGTCGCACTTGACACTCTTCTTCATAATCAAGCGAAAGATTCTATCTTTATTTTAAGATCAAGCTCGTCAGACTATTGGATATCATTTTTATTCAAAGAGTCAAATTAAGGGATTTAATTCTTTATAAAAAAATTATTCGAGATTGTAATTTAATTTTTTGTATAAATTTGATAATTTGCACTTGTTTTTCTTATCTTAATTTCTAGGCACAAAATTTTATATTATATATTTTTGGCATATGCAGTGGAGCTATCTCTACCTCTCATCTCATCAATTTCAGAATGACCCATTCACCATCATGAATAGCCTATTGCAATGATAAAATTCTAGTCGTTATATGAGTATTCTTCTATAAATAGAACTCTATTGCTTGTATCTTTAATTTTTTTTTGCTCTCTACTCTCTTTATGCCAATTTTGACGCTCTTCCAAAGTTTTCCCATATAAATTTCAACTAATTCATTTAATTTCTCTCTTAATTCAAGATGGCTATTAAATAAAGAGTTTCCAAGAGAAAATAAGCTCCTACCTTTATTGATGAATCTTTTAAGTATGATGTTCCTTTTTAAAAGATCTTTCTAATGTTTCTACTAACCCTCCAAAGAAACCTAGTGTGACATCCCAATTACTAATCATTTCTAAAGTATGTGCATTAATTCTTTCATAAAGCATGGAGTATTAAAGTTACATAACATTATTCAAATACTCTTATTTCATCCCATTATCATTAAAAAACCTTTATTCAATTGTTTTGACCACTATGTATCTTGTATAACAACATAGTAACTATCTACAATAAAATATACATGGCTACACAAATCAAAATACTAATAGACTACACACTAGCTTAACCTCATCAAACTTCTAACTATCTATAATAAAATATACATGGCTGCACAAATCAAAATATTAATAGACTGTACATTAGCTTAACCTCATCAAACTTCTATACAACAACTTCAAAATGCAGACAAGATACAATCTCTAGTCTACTCTTCCTTAAAGAAAATTTAATGCAAATGAGTGAGCTTGCATACTCAGTAAGTAAACACATAATGATACTTAAATCATAAATAACACAACAACCAGTTAAATATAAATAACTCATCATCTCATCCATGCATAAAATAAAAAGTTTTTAATCATTAATGCCACATAGACTATCAAATGTTATTGCCACATAGGCTATTAGATTTTGTTGCCACATAAACTATCATATATTAATGCCATTAGGGGTGAGCATTGATCCCAGATATATCGAATTGGTCTGAATAACCAAATTGAAAAATATTTGAAAGAAAAAGTATAAAAATATCTAAAAATAACCAAATGAAATCAATCTAAACCAAAGCGTTGGGTTTTGTAGAACGATCACAGTGGAAAAAAAAATTTCTACAAAGAATCCCACCAAGGATCCATGCAGTTTGATTAAACTAAAAGGAAAGGATGCGAATTTTACCAATATGTGTGAAAAGATGATAAAACTATTGGAAGATTAAAAAGAGGTTTACACCAGTAACACCCTACCTCGAACTTAAAGTCAGATCAAGGCATCACCAAAGGATAATTGCCCTTTGTAGGTATCCATAAGAATAGGCTTTTCTCCAAAATATAAGTTTGCTAGCACTAGCGTTTACTCTCTCCCCCTTAAAAGTTTTTGAAGAAAAAATGTGAATACACTTTTCATACAAAAACCTTAAAACACGTATTCACACATATATACATCTTAACCATTAATATATTTTATGTAAACTATGTATTTTAAAGACATAAACTCTTATTTCATTTTAACCCTTTTAAAACGAAATAGATATCTTATAATTTTAGATAATATCTCTAATTATCTTAATTATAAATAGAGAGAGTATTAAATGCCCAATTTCATTTTGGGCCTATTCTATGTGTGCAACCCTATAAGTTCACACAATGTTAGTAGTGGCCCAAAAATCTTTCTTAGCTAACAAGTCATAAGTGGCCTCTAACAAGACATTATGACTACCCAAGTTATGTGAAGGTCAATCATCCGACCTAACTTATTTAACAAATAGTATTATAATACTTTTATCACATTATATCTTAATTGAATATAAGGAATGAATCATGTAATCCTTATATAGTTCAATTATTTCTCGATCTCTAAGTAGACTGATATAAAATGACATTGATAACCTTTATCAATTCATTACTACATGACCATGCAATCTTTAAGTCTAACTTATCAAAGGGACTAGAGATATGTCTCTCACATACATATGAGGGACAAATTCCTTCTCAATCACTTATTTTCCTCTAATGATTTACTCCATGTCTAATATTAGTTTGTATCATCATCTAGTTAAAGATAATGTTGGACTATATTAAAACATGAAGTTCATCATATTAGAATCTATAGTGATTTTCAGGTTAGAGGATTAAGTTAACACTATTGCCTGAGAATCACTTATGACTATTGATCCATGTACCGTTCTCATAGTGGGCCGATCCAATACAATGTTTCTTAAACATGTATCTATGTGTTTGACTTAATATCACATATTCATGACTAGTGAAACATAGTCATCAATCAAAGCACATACTAGTCTTTTTCATTATTATTCTAACAATAATGACCAATTAGGGACAATTTAGAATACAATTCTTTACACTTAAAAGTTTTACTATCAAATCACATACTTGATGATGACATTATGTAGAATTAACTATTCATGGAATTTATCAATTAGCCATAAATAAAAGATATATTTAATAAAAAGCAACCATTACATTATTAAGAAAATATCCATTACAAACATTGGTCTATGGCACTTAACTAACAAGAAGATAGTATTTTGATATGTTACTAGATATTTATATTATCCGTCCCGAATAACCGATCAGAGATCTAGAACCAATATATATATATATATATATATATATATTGTTGGACTAGGATGATTAATCCTAAGTTTAGAACCTCTTTTGATCTTGACAAAGTAGATTGATCATCACTAATATTTCAAATAAGTGTTGATTTTGCAGAAATGAATCAATCTCTCAAGAAGAAATGAAAGGA
>CATIWR010008412.1:0-13200 GCA_949677035.1 Omphalea diandra | reverse complement strand
TGACTGGTGTTCAGACGTGTGCTCTACCGATCTAACAAATACCAACCACCAAAGAAACACACCCACCCACCCATCAGAGTTATTTAGATATATATATATATATATATATATATATATATATATATATATATATATATATATATATAAAACCCATCTGTCTCCGTAGTGGAAGGAAGTAGCACTCAAGACAAAAAAATTATTATAATCTTTCAAGAATTGAGGGCAAAGTAGTATAGTCCTTCAGTTACTGAATAATTAGACGGTTAGCGTCATTAATTAGCCCTACGCTCGCTCTCTTTCTCCCACTCGGTCACTATGTCTCAATATATATACCTTGGATATCAAGTCAGAATAGAACCCCAGTCCTTGTTTAATTTGGTTTCAGTAATCCTATTCCTTTATATATACGTACGTGCATATCATTGCTTTGGAGTTTCTTCTCATTAAATTTGTTGACATTAATTCTTGAAGACCTTTATTTGTTCAAGAAGAGAGAAAAAAGATGGCTACGGCGGATGTGGATGATGGTGTGTCTTTGTTGCAACAATTTGATGAAGCTAGACAACAAGTTGCCGGAGATGAATTAACGGCACAGGATATGGATGCAGCAATAACTCTCGTAGAGTTGTCGAATGCGGCCCATGCGGAAGCAGCCAACAAGAGTACCCTTCCCTCCAAATACCCTAAACAACGTAAAGACGAAGAACAGAAGCAGTCGGAGGAGAACCAAAGGGATCGTCTGAAACGGGGGTACGGTGAAAAAGACAGTGACGAAAAGAAGACGAAGAGAAAGAAACAGAAGAAGGACGATGAAGACAAGAAGAATAAGGGAAAGAAACAGAAGAAGAACCCAGTAAACGAGAAGCCTGGGAAAACAATTTCTGCAAGAGTGGGTTCAAAGCCAGCACCACAGATTCCTCCTGAATGGAGGGATAAGATTAATGGGAAAGGAGGGCAGGATTTGAAGTTGGTGATAATGAGACAGATGTTCAAGACTGATGTAAGCAAGCACCATGGCCGTCTCTTAATCCCATGGAAGCAAATAAGAGATGATGAGTTCCTGAGTCACGATGAGAAAAGGATGCTACAGATGCCTCAGCAGAAGATTCTTGTTAAACTCATGGAACCGTGTGATTACGAGTCTAATTTGATGCTCACGCAATGGAATATGCAAACTTCCAATAACTATGCCTTGACCTCAAATTGGAAAGATGTTTTGGAGAGGAATCTTAGTGTTTGGGATGATCAAAATAAGAAGTGGATAGACAGGGGATTCAAGGAAAACGACATATATCAGCTTTGGTCATTTAGGGTTAATGGAGAACTCAGGTTCGCACTCATCATGGTTAACCCTAATAATGGTAGTACAAGTAATGGAGATGGTGCAAGCAAAAGCCATGGTAGTAGCAGCGAGGGGGGGTGCAACTACAAGTCATGGCACCGTAGTGCACCAAGAACAAGAAGATTAATTAGCTAGGTTTTTATATTTTTGTTGTTTGCAGTTTTGGTCATTGATGGTGATTTAGGCTAATACTATTGAGGGTTTCAAATGTAAATGGAGTTTTATTTCTGTAATTGTCATAATTAAACGTTTAGTTCTTGTTCAAATAATAGCCAAGTAGGTCCGTACCGTTTGGGGCAATATGTAGTGCTTTGGGTTTGCCTTCTTTCTTTTGTATTTCCCCCGTAACTTTATCATATATGAATTGGGACAACTTCTAATGCCATGATTTGAGTGTACTTGATTGTGCTAGCGATATACTTGAAAAAAATTATTGTTTCCAATTGAATTTAGTTGTTCTTCGTTTTCAGATAATTGACATGCTGTAAAATTGGAGTCTAAGTTACAGTATCAGTGCACAATTGTTCAATTTCAGCAGGGGTTAATGACGCATGAAATTATCAAACTATATCGCTTGTTTCAAATTGATAATTTATTTTTAATTTGTATCAAATCAATAATTATAATATAATTTTTTATTTAAACTAAGGTTATCGTTTAATTTTTGGTGACTTTTTGTTTATGCGACACTGAATTGAAAATATTTTAAAAAAATATTCTACATATGTACCACATCGACTTGCTTATATTATTTCTAAAATTTATATATTCAATGACAACAATACGGATGTAGAATATTTTTTAAATATTTTCAATCTTATACCATATAAGCAAAAAGTCACTAGAAATTAAATAGTGATATTGGCCTAAGCGAAAAATTATAGTATGATTACTAAATTAATATAAATTAGAAATAAATTACTAATTTGAAATAAGTAGAATAATTTGATAACATCTCGTATCATTAACCCATTTCAGCAGTACAATAATTTCCTAATGCATGGGCTCTTCTTCTCCTTTCCTTTGTTGTTATTATTTTTTTGTTTAAATTTCATTTTTTTGTCTCAATCATGTTCAGATTAACAGTGCAACTTTCGTGATAATTAATGGGATTTTCGTCAGACTATATCATTGCCATTGCTCTGCAAAATAAATCAACCCAGATGAAGTTGAAGCTTACAATTTTTCAATAGGCACATTACGACTTGCAACCTCAGTAGTCAGTGTATAAACCATTTTATTTATATGAATTCTAAGCTTGCTATATTTCTTTGGGATTTGGGATCAGAGAAGGATGGTTGACTGATAAGGGCTCAATTTAAGGCAAATTGAGGTGTTGAGTGGCACAGATATATAGAGATCAAGCGCAGTATCAGCAATCAGATTGTAATTGAAAGACTCTTATCTGCTCAGGTAAAGGACAATTCGGAATGAAATGTTGATAAAAAAAATCATATATATTCCCTTCTTCATAGAAGGAGCTGATGAGACGTGTGCAAGCTAAATGAAGCTCCTGTTAAAAGTTTCGGTATCATTTCCAACGCTCTTGCTTGGGACCAACATCCAGTGTTAACTTTTATGGTCAATCATTGGCCTCCTAATATGCACCATAGGTAATCGCTATTTCTTTTTTCTCTACGATTATATCTGTTTATGTTTTTCTGTAACCAACCAAACAAAATTTCACAAATTTTACGAGTCAAGGAATCAGAATCAAAATAGGAACCTAGTCCAAGAGCCCAAGAACGGGAACATAGCAATCAGCAGCCTAAGAAACAATGGTGTGTCCCTGACTCTTCTTGTTCGACTCAATTTGCCTTTTGTTTGTTGCATTGGAAGCTCATCCGCATCTTCTCTTCGTATCCCTCTGGGGACCTCACGCACATCATCTAGCTCATCCCATCCTCTAAAACCGTTCACCCTTCCACCCCTTTTCTTATATGAACCACCATCTGCTGCAACCCATGACTGATAGCTCCCTTTTTCTTCATCAGACCTTTTTTCTTCTTTTTTCTTGGTGGTTTTTTCCCCACTGCCAGGACTAACAAATGGCTTCTTCTTGTTCCTGGTTCTAGGTCTCGGTCTAGGCTCGCTGCTTGTGCATCCCCAGACCTTATCAATCACAAGAGAGAGTGCAGTCTGTCCCAGAGGAACAGCTAATGCCATGAAGAAAGCATTTGGACCAGTTCCTAGCAACAGTGATATGCCAATGGCCGGAAGCATCCAACCAAAAGCTCTAACCACCTGAGTGACATCACATGATCTCATTATATTATTCAGTTAATCACAACAAATGCCAAATATTATCTTGAACAATCAAAACATATAAGCCAGTAAGAAGCAGCTACTAGAATCTTAATAACCCGAAACTGTTGCAACTACGTACCCTTCAACAGAGCCAAAAGGAAAATGCTGTACTCATACAACCATGCTCATAATTTCTATTATTTTGTACACAACCCTTCAAGGATCAGCTGATACTTCCTCTTCAAAAACCACCAAATTACACCCAGAATCTAAAAAATTTCTATATTAATAGTATCGACAGTGCTCTCTCTACTGAGGTATAATTCACATTTAGTGATTGTATTGATGTGCAATAATATGTATGATACAAAGATAGCGTCGATAAGGATAATCACAAACTATTACAAATACTTAGCTAATTCAAATAAATGAGTTCTTCATCCTGATCAAACTTTACATCACACATGCCATTGTGCTCAACAATGGACAAAAATTGCGAACCCTATGAAGCTCAAGTTCAAATCCTAGCTAAAGTTAGCATCTTATTAACAGAGCAAGACACAAAAATCAGCTCACACAATAAAATTCCTCATTCAATTCCCAACCCAATTATCTTAAACTCTCTCTTTTCAAGTCTACCTAGTAGTTTCCACATTATGTCAATCCATCATTGTTAACTAACTTTACTCATTTGCCCAAATCAACTACAAACACCTTATTAAGCAGAAGGAAGAGAAGAAAAAGCAATCACCTTGAAAACCCAGAACTCATTCTCCTCATCATCATCGACCCAACTTTCATCGTCATCATTAGACCACCACATCCTCTGCTTCGCGGTTCCAGTGAACCCGAACTCATCGAACCCATCATCGCCGTCGGTGTAGAGCTCATCTTGGAGATTGATTCTAACTCGTCCGGTGGTTTTAGTGGAAACCCAGTTGCTCAAACCCAGGGTCTGGCCACCAGAAATGATGGGGTAAGTGATGGTCACGAATTTGAGAGGATTTAGAAGGAAAAGTGATGGTTGTGGTGGTGTAGTAGTGAGGAAAGAGGGGTGAAGGAGAAGGTGAGTTCCCATTTGTGATCATTATCGCTTGATTGTTATTCAGTGGAGCGCAAGCGCTTAAAGACCAACGTTTCTATTTTATTTTTCAACCTTTGGGTGTACAGTGGTTTTCACTCAAGGCAATCTCTGCTTTGAGAGATTTTCACGGAAGATTTTGCGAATTTTATGAATTCAGATAAAATTTATCACTCGAGTGTGAAAAAATAAAAATAAAAATAAAATAAAATTCTTCAAAATATGAATTTTTGCCAAATTCTTCATGTTAATAAATCATAAATTTTATTCAATTTTTTAAATTTCAAAATTTTCTTTAAGTTTCATAAATTTTATTTGTATAATAAATAAGTTACAATTTTAAAATTTATGAAATAAAAAATCATTAAAAACATAGATCTTTTAATTTCATGAATTTCAAAATTCATAAATGTTAATATTTCAATTCAAACGAGGCTATATAGTATAAAAATTAAGATAAAATTTTCATTTTCTTTTTAATTTTTCCTTTAAGGGACAGTTAATGACATTGTATTATTGTTGATTTTTTTTCTCTTTTTTCTTTTAAAGTGAAATTTGAGATTGGATCTTGCATTGTATACAATACTATTATATATATATATATATATATATATATATATATATATATATATATATAAGGGGAGAAATTTCTTTATATGCATATAGGAGACATGCTCTTAAAATTACATGAGAAAAGATTTAATTTTAATTGGAGTGAAAATTAATCCAAAAAATATATTTGATTCTTTAGGAGGAGAAAAAAAAAACTAGTTATATAATATTTCAAGATTTAGGAAACATAAATAATTCCTAGTATGTAAAAATTTAATCAAGCTCACAAAGCCAAAATATAACAAACTAGAGGAAAATCTTTTTGAGCACAAAAATATTGATTGGCGTAAACAATCATCAATAAACAAATACTAACATTGGAAATTAAGTATTTAATTTCTAGAGTTCAAAGGAGTCATCATCTTGCAATATTTGGCTAGCAGCAGACTCTTCCTCATCATCAATCACCAAGTATGGATTCCTTTCTATAGGCTGAAAATTATAGAATATAAACACATAAAATATCAAGCTTGCACCTTCAGCAAGAGCATTCATAATCCATTCATATCTATAATCAACAAGAGCCCCAATGGATGAAACCACAACTCTTGTAAAATACAAATACCCGACCACAAATACATAGAACTGCTTGAAAAGGGTTAATTTCTGAAGGTTCCTAGCAGCTTTTCCATCAGTTTTCGATGCCTCTCGTAGACTTCGAATCGACCAAATGATAGGAAAAAACACTGCACAACAGCATATCACATCGATCAACAAGAACATTTGGTTCCAGGCCATCCAGTCCTTAGTTGCAGGACCTGTCTCACTAATAACAACATAAGCTATATTTTCAAGAACCTGCAAAGGAATTACTATCATTAGAACATTCTTTTCCCTTTCTTGAAGGTATGGCTTCAAGAATGACCAACCAGTTCCTATCAAGACTATTACAGTGAACAACATTATGCCTTTGAAGAATCCAAAAATGTAGAATGCCACATCCCAACCATGAGGAGTTCCTGTTTTTCCAACATACATTTTGTCCTCAGATGCACATATCATCTTCAGTGCCTTAACAAGAAGTAGTGCACCCATGATCATATGGATCTTGTCCACAGTAGGCCTTTGTTTGATGCAAGTAAAAACCCAAAGACCCAAAAAGATAGTATATATCAGAAAGAACACGAAATAGATTTTAGGCAATAAGGTTTGGCCTGCAGGAAGGAAATCCTTTACACCGTAATGTAGGTTATACATTTCTGTATGCACATACATTGACACTTCAAATTCAGGCTGGCAATTTCCAAAAACAAGACTATATTCGTCAGGATCATCGATAGCTATGGAACCATTATAAGTTAAACTACTGGTGAGTTGATCGAATTTGAAAATGAGTTTCACATACTGACTTGATAGAACACAAAAGGGTTGTCCGTATAGTGACTCGTTCAGGATTCCTGCAAAGGAAGTATCTCTTGCCAGGAAAAACCCCATTAAAGAAGGGTTGTATTCTGCTTTCTGATTCTTGGATTTCCATGACACATCTTTTATGGAAATGGCTACATGGCCTCCTTCTGCAAAACCAAATCGCTCGAACAAGATCATAAGACGAGAATCACTAACAATGTGAGTGTTTTTAATCTCGCACAAAGTGAAAGGAAAGCTTGAGATCATTAGCAACGCATAGAGAAGTTGGAGTAAGGGGCGATAGTGAAGAAGTCTGGTGAAATTTGAAAGTTTCATCATGTAAATTTATTTACAGAAGACAAAGTAACATCAATTTAAAGATCTTTGATGAGAAAATGGAAGAGTTGGGGGGGGGGGGGGGGTGGGGGTGGTGTGAGCTTCTGTACAGAATAATTTTTGGGATTTAGATGGTTAATGACTAATGGTGGTAAATGTAAAAGAGGAACGATTTGAGTGCCAAAGATTTGGGAAGTGAAGCAACAATCTTAGGACATGTGTCTAATTTGTAATAACTACATATGTTGCTACAAATGTTGTAATGTCATGGCAGAACCTAATAAAGTACAATTTATTTTACAATTAAAAAATATTAATTAGAACACTCAATCACTTAATTCTATATCACTATCACTCAAAAAAAAAAAATATCTTAATGGTATGTATTTAAGATTCTTGCATCCTAAAAATTGTAGTAAATTAAATCATGTTCTTTTTTATCTATATATATTTTTCTTATTCGTGCTTTTATATGTAATAGTATAAACATAGATATATATAGGGTAGTGAATAAATTGTCCAAAGTGGAGAGAATCCAAAACTAAATACGAGAATTAGCTTCATTTATTGTTTCTTATATTAATTTTTATTTTTTTTCTTTTTTTACCTCATTTTTTTCTTAATTATTTATTGATTCATGACAGTATAAGAATTTAAAATTTTCCTGTTTAACTAAAGTTCTTAAAATTTGTAAATAATTTTAATTAGCTACGGAATTAGGATGAAATATTTCTATCTCTAAAATGCTTACTGCTAAGGAGTTAGTTATAAATTTTATTCTGTGGTTAATTTAGCTAAGAAAATTTTGTAGCTAATTGATTAATTTATAGCTAAATTTAATGTCTTTAAAAATTGAAAATTCCATAGCTAATTCTTTAAATAATCCATAGTTAATGCATATTTTTAAATGGATACTTTTATTTTTAAATGTCCGAATAGCAAAAGAAGAGGAACATTTTATAATTTGCAAGGCGTGTTGAGAATCTGTTCTAAGGAGAAAACTGCATTCAAATTGAGCAGGCTAACAAGAGGATACGTACTTTGTCTTTTCCATAAAGGAAATCGCAAAATATTAACTTGGCAGACGATAGCTAGTAGAATTCAATCATATCAAGCATCAAATTAAGGACTGTGTTTCCTGTTAGTAAGGTCTCTCCATCATTTTCAAGTTCAAGGTGATTGATGACGAAAGACTTATAAACCATAACGGAATATAAATTCAACTGAGTCAACAAACTGAAACCAGAAATTTCTAGGAGTTGTCTCCATGAACTATAGTTCCTAGAGGAAGGTATCATCAATTTTAGACCGTTCAGTGTGGCAATATTACCAATAATCGTTACAGGAGCATTTCCCATCCTTAAAATGATGGAATCGATTGGAATCCCGCACCACAATATCTCTTGCTTTTACAACTGAAAAGTATTTGAATGCTGTATGACAATCTCCACAAACACGAAGATTCTTAAAAACCCTTATTGGTTTAGATTGAGACGTGCTTATAAAGCCAAACGCAACAGCAAGCTTCTCACTGTGCTGAAACAAATATTGCTCCTTTTGCTCCTCCTCAACATCATGAAGAACAAAATCCGTGTCAGGAATATAGCCCAGTTCCTTTATTTTTAGAGCCAATTGATCCAGTTCTTCATAAATCTTTGGTGCTTGTGAGTGTGAAGTATCCCCCACATAGAACTTATGCACCTTATTTTTCACCTCAATCCAGCTACAACCTGCTTCTTTAGTCAAATTTCGCTCTCTCATTCTTTTTCTAACTTCTGCCACTTCTTCCCATTGACCAGCAGAAGCATACAAGTTTGATAGTAGGGTGTATGCTGCTGGGTCATTTGGAGCCTGCTCAAGAATCATGCTAGCAGCATGTTTCCCAAGATCTATGTTACCATGAACTCGGCAAGCTCCAAGAAAAGTACGCAGGACCAAAGCATCAGCCTTGAAGGGCATTGAGTTGATGAACTCCATGGCTTCTTCCAGACGTCCTGCTCGACCTAGTAAATCAACCATACATGCATAATGTTCCAACCTTGGGACAATCCCATATTCCGCGTTCATTGACTTGAAGTGTTTCCATCCCTCAGAAATCAAACCCACATAACTACAAGCTGATAAAACAGCAATGTATGTGACCTCATTTGGCCTTATATCGGCCTCTTGCATTTTGTGGAAGGTCTGCAAAGCCCTTGCAGCAAATCCATGTTTTGCAAATCCCATGATCATTGAAGTCCAAGATATAACATTGCGATCTGCCATCCCATTGAAAACTTGGAAAGCAGCCTCTATATCTCCACATCTAGAATACATAGAGATCAAAGCATTAGAAATGTGAAGGTTTGACTTGAAACCTGATTTCAATATCCGAGCATGAATTTGCTCACCCTTTGCAATTGCACCAATGCTAGATGCCCCACTCAGAAGACTAGCGAATGTAAAAGCATCAACCCCAGTCCCCATATCCTCAATTTCATTAAAAAGTTCAAATGCTTCTTCAGAATTCAAACTCTTCGCATATGCATCAACAATTGTATTGTAAGAAACTAAATTCCTATCAAACAGAACATCAAAGGCTTTCCTAGCATTTTCCATATTACCACATCGAGCATACAAGCTAATAAGAGAATTCCCCACGCAATTAACTGATGCAAGCCCCAATTTCACAGCAAAGGCATAAACCTGTTCACCCAAACAGATATCAGAAATATTTGCGCAGGCTTTAAGAAGGCTAGAAAATGTAAAATGGTTCGGTATGATTTGGCCCTTAATCATTTCAATAAACATCTCAACAGCTTCCCTATCACACCCTCCATTATTAACATACCCTGTGATAACTGCAGTCCAAGACAAAACATTGTGATTTGGCATCCTATCAAACACTTTCCTACAATCATCCACATTTCCATCCACCGCACACTTTGCATACATATCTGCCAAACTACAGCCAACACAAACGTCCAAAATCAATCCTGATTTCACAGCCCAAGAATGTAACTGCTGCCCACACGACAACAACCCCAATTCAGCACAAGCTGAAACAACACCACTCACTGTATACCTATCGGGCACATACCTGCTCAAAACCATCTCTACAAACAACCAAATCGCATCGCGACAAAAGCCCATTTGATGTAGCCTACTTATCATCAAAGTCCAAGTAACAACATTTCTCTCAGACATATTATCAAACACCTTATACGCAGACTCGATATCATTGTTCCCCTTCACAAACATGTCAATTAAAGCACACCCAACACTCAGATGAGCATTAAAATACCCACTTTTTATCACACACCCAAAAATCATCTCCCCTATTGGAAAAAGCCAGTCTTTCGAGCATGCCCGAATCACTGCTGTATAGCAGTACTCATTAGGGTAATAAAACCCAGAATTAAGCATATCAAGATACGCATTAATCGCCTCGAATTCCATCCCATTATTAGCATAGCAAGAAATCATCGCGCTCCACGAGACCAAATTTCTCTTCTCCCCCATACATTTGAATATGGCATTGGCTTCGTCCAATTCGCCGGATTTTGAATACAGGCTAATGAGCGAGTTGAGGATGATTGAGTCGGGGGCGACGCCGGAGCGAGTGAGGGAATCGTGGACGAATTTTCCGAGTTGGAAGTTGTTGGAACGTATGCAGGATTTGAGGAGGAGGGAATATGTGGCGAGGTCTGAGTGGGTCCCCTGTTGGGACATGAGATGGAGGGTCGAGATTGCTTTGCGGAGGTGGCCGGCATCGAGATGACGGCGGATGAGGATGTGGTGGTCGTTATGGTGTTTCCACGGCAGTGTCGACGACGGTGGTAGATTTTGGCGCGAATGTTGATCGTCATTCGGTGGATGGAGTTTGGCGGGAGACGGAAGAGATGATAGGCTTATCATGGTCGGTACCCTCTAACGGATTCCCACATTTTTTTTTTTTTTATTTTACTAAAAAAAGAATAGTATGAAAATAACCTAAAAATAAATAAATATACTTTTTGTGAAAATTTGAATTTTTTGAGCAGAAGCCATGATTGGAGACTCTTTTCTTTTTTATTGTGAGATAAACACTAATTTTTAAATATAAAAATATATAAATTTTTAAAGAAATTGTTTAAAAGTTTAAGTGAAAATTCATCATATATGAGAATAGTCTAAAGACATTTATGAATGTTGAGCCATTACTGAAGTGACATTTATTACTTTTATAATTTATTTTCATTTTTTTTTATAAAAGTGGGATCCACCAATCTAACGATACACATTAATGTATACATAATTGCTACACTTTTTATTCTAAAAAAAAAAAAAAAAAGCTACATTTTTCCTATCGGTTAGACTTTTTTCAAAGAAAAACATCTTTTGGTTATTTTTGAAATAATTTTTTTAATCTAATTTTATTTCGTAGAATTAGATTTAAATAATTTTATGATACAATTTATGTATTATGAATGTTGATACAATTTATGTATTATGAATGTTTAAAGTGATATAATTTATATGAATGAATAATTTATATTTTATAAAAAAAAATTTAATTTTAATAAAAGTGCTTTTGATTTTTAATAGTGGTATAAAAATTAAGTATTAAAATATAAGAGTTAAATAATTATAATATAAATTATTATTAAAATTATTAAATATTAAATTAAAATATTAAAAAATATGTAAATAAATTAAAGTTGTAGCGAAAAGAATGATACTGATGATCATGGTGACAATGATTATTATATATTAATAAAAGTGATGACAATAATAATGATTGCATAGTGACAGTAGTTATCATAATTATAGAGGCGATGATAAAATGTAGTAATATAGGGATGGTTGCCATAATAATAAAATGATGATAGTGATGATTTATAAATAAAAAATATATGAATAAAGATTCAAAAAAAGTGAAATGTTTTTATTATGTAATTTATTAAGTAAAATTCTTCTTTTTATTAAGTTAAGTGATTTTTAAAATTAAGTATTTAATAGAAAAAATATTATCAAATATACTTAAAATTAAGAATTTTCAAAATATATATTATCAAATGATTTTAAAAAATTAAACAAAGAATATTTTTTATTTTAAATACTTAATAATTAATATGGGTTATTAAATACTTCTCTATGTTAGGAACTGAATTTGATTTATTTTATTTTAAACAAATAAATTTATCAATAATCAAATTAACTTCTTTGGGCCACACATACAATGATTTAGTCAGGCCCAATAGAGCCTGCAGCCAGTCAACCTGACAGGAAGGCCCCCATAACTCCATGTATTGTAGATGATAAGTCAAAATTTAGCAATTCACTTATCCACTATCATTGGAACATATTTCATCCAAAGATTTGGTACTGCCAATAATAGCTGTCTTGGCATCAATTCTATTGGTGTGATTGGTGAACCCTAAAGAGGACAGTGGGACTCAATTGAATGCAACTGTGAGATATTTGGCTTTTGTGTAAACTCAATCAGTCAATAAAAGAAGCTTGATTGGGACATCTCGTGTTTGAGGATATTTCAGGGGGCAAAAAAAAAGAGAAAAAATCAGAGAATATAGAGCCAGTAAATTGCACCATTGCATTATAGGCCTTTAATGGCTAAGATGAAAGTAGTGGGCATTGTGGAACAATAATTTGATGTGTAGTCACTTCATTTCTTTTAGATTTGTAGAGGAAAGTTAAGCAAACAAAAAGATAACATATATAAGAACAAAGTATTAATGTGGCTATCTTATAATAATGTCTTAAACAAAGTATTTATTCCTATAATCGTATTATCCCCAGCAGTATAGTTGCCAAAGCGGGCATTGATTCTGAAAACAATGAAGGTGGCTGGCTACCCATGAATGTGGAAATCAGATCCATCTAATACCGAGAGTGGATGACTCACATTAATAGGATAGCCTTATAGGTTGAGATCTTCCATTCTCAGCCATGCATGCATTCCTTTTAGTTGCTTATGCTAATAGTTAACCTTCGCTTCAATAAATCCGTGCAAGCAATATTTTTTTTTTATATATTACGAGTCTCAATAAGGTTAAGAAAAGATTCTAAAATGTAAATTAAAACCCTTTCTTAGTTGGTTAAATATATTTTTTAGCCTCTAATGAACCTTTACTTTAAAATAATGTCTTCCTAATAAAGTAACTAAAGAACCAACACACACACACACACACACACACACACACACACACACACACACATATATATATATATATATATATATATATATATATATATA
>CATIWR010008396.1:0-33993 GCA_949677035.1 Omphalea diandra | reverse complement strand
TATGCAAGCATGGTTCTCATTGCACCCTTTATCGCCTGCGATAATTGAGGTCAAGGCATTGCATCATTTTGACTGGTTTACAAAGGGTAAAGTTCCAGTTTTGGAAGCAATGGAGAAAGATCAAAGGGTAAGGTCACAATTTAGAGGAGGGTCATCAGCCATTGTGGCAAATAATACTGAAAAACCTTATGTTATCGCTGCGAAGCTACAAGCACTTAGCCCTAAGTACAATTCAGTGATGAATCACATCAGAATTCATCTTCCAGAGGTAAAATTCAAGCATTCATGAAATCTTTTATGCTTTAGTTGAATAGCATTTGAATAAAGTTCGAACTTGCAACCTCACAGTCCGAAGATGACTATAAAATGATCATTTTTGGTATCTTTTATGTGTACTTGCAGTTGTTTCCAAGTCTAGACAAGGTAGTGTTCTTAGACGATGACATAGTGGTGCAAACCGATCTTTCTCCTCTTTGGGACATTGACATGAATGGAAAGGTGAATGGAGCAGTAGAAACCTGCAGAGGGGAAGATAAATTTGTCATGTCAAAGCGGCTTAAGAGCTATTTGAACTTCTCTCATCCTCTAATAGCTGAAAATTTTAACCCCAATGAGTGTGCGTGGGCATATGGTATGAACATTTTTGATCTAGAAGCTTGGAGGAAAACCAACATTAGCCTTACTTACCATCACTGGCTTGAAAAGGTAAATAGGTTCGAATCCAACAGCTTGTTTTTGGGATTAATTTCAATCTAGTTATTGAATTTAAACTAAATTTCAGTATGGTCACCAAAATTCCAGTTTATCAGCAAAATCTTATTTTCAAATTTTAGTAAGGTCACGATTGCTAAATTTTTTTTGGTAAATCAAAAATATTTTGAAGGGAATGGAGCAGTCAGGATTTGAACTTTTGATTTTTCGACTGTTAACCCAATAATATTATTTCTACATTTTCGATCTAGCAATTACGACTTTATGGATTTATTTAGTATGGTCCCTTCTATTATAACAAACATGAGAGGATCTGAAATCCTAACTTATTGTATGTATGTTATGTGTCACGCATTTTTTTTATAACATCACACAACTTATTTTGGTTGCAGAACTTGAAATCAGACCTCAGCTTATGGCAGCTGGGAACACTACCACCAGGTCTAATAGCATTCCACGGTCATATTCATGTTATTGATCCATTCTGGCACATGCTAGGTCTAGGGTACCAAGAAAATACAAGCGTGCCAGATGCAAAAAGTGCTGGTGTCATCCATTTCAATGGCAGAGCAAAGCCTTGGTTAGATATAGCATTTCCTCATCTCAGGCCATTGTGGGCTAAGTACATCAACTTTTCTGATAAGTTCATTAAGGGTTGTCATATTAGGGCACGATAAGATGAATTTTGAAAGGAAATTGGTGATAAAAATTAATTGGTGATAAAAATTTATATCTGGAAATGGAGAGCAGGAAAAACTGCAAAAAGAAATGAGGAGAGAGTTTTTCACAAATTTAAAGGCTTTCTTTTACATATCGTAAAAATGTCAGACAGCCTGAAGCATTTTTTTTTCTTTTTTTTTTGGGTCTTTTTTATTTTTTATTGTTTTTCGGAGCTCTTCCTCTTTGGCTGAAGTAACTTTTGCTCTTAAAGGAGCTCAGGTTTTCTACCATTAGTTGCATCCTTAGTTATTGAAAATGCAACATATTAACAACTACAAATCAGAGTAATCTACTAAACCATCAACATCTATTTAAGGCATGTCTGTCATTGCTATTGTCAATATCAATTTTTGGCCAAGAACTAGAAGAAATTCATATGAAAATTAACCCATCAAAAATTCAAAAGAAGAGCAACTAGATATCAGTAAGGCAATTCAGAAGACAATTCCTGTTACTCAAAAAAGAAAGTCGATGAAGAAGAAAATACAATCACAAGAGCATCTTAATTTATATAATAAGAAATCTGAATCAAAATCAGTATACCAGTGTCCCATATTAATTTTTTCCAGTTACATTTGACACCAAATCTTTCAAGAACTTAGCAGACTTAGTAATGGGTGAATTGATAGCCATCAAATTATACAACACAGTCTCGACTTCACCAATTGATGGCCTAGTCTTGAATCTGGAAACTACTTTTAATTCTCCTCCTGGTTCTTCAACAAGAACTGTCCATCTTTCACTACTCACTACCCCATCTCTCACACACTTGAAAACCACTCCTTTTCGCTTGCTCAAAACACCCCTCACCTCCAACCCTACAAATGAATATATCACCTCAAAAGACCCTGCAAACCCATTCAAATCACCAAAATCACTCTCCTCTTCAAACCCCCATCTGGGGTTGAATATAACTACTGGCTTAGGATATAACCTATCTGCAATTGTTTTTATAGCTGCCAATTGTGAACTCTCTGGTGCCAAGAACACTGCTACCTCCGCAGAACCCAAGATTATCTTATCACAATTTAGTAGTGAAGATATGCCAACATGTTCAACATTTCTTGATGAATGTGATTGAAACACTTCAAGTGCTGTGTTTTCCAATGTGGAGCTTGACCAAATGAGTAGGATCTTGACCTTAGATCCTTTTCTTTTAATGGGTAGGTCTTGAAAAACATCAAGAGCAAGTTGAGAGAGGGATGATGGTGAGTCATCAATGACAGGGATTTCAACTTGGAATCTTGGTTGCTTCAGTTTCTTGAGTTTGCCGGTTAGTTTGGGGTTGTTAAGGGGTTTTTCTAGGGTGGTTGACAGGCAGGTTTTAGCTTGAAGGATGGCTTCATCTTTGGAGGAAGGTGGGTTGGAGGAAGATAGCGAAGAGTGAATTGATAGAGAGGGAATTTTGGGTTTATGGTGATGATGATCATGTGTGGTGAAGAGAGAGCCTTGCTGGATATTATAACTTCGATGGTGGATTTTAGGGGATGGAAGAGATGGGAATATAATTTTATGTTGCAGAAATGCAATTGAAAGATTTGTACTTTTAAAGGCTTGCATATGAAATTTGAGAAGATTGGAAGCCATGAAAGCGTTTTGACAGGATAAGATAGCTGAGAACCAGATGTTAACACAAGCAAAAGCAGATAAGATAATATAGCAGAATGACAACCAGCCGCATAATAGCAGCAATCCGCTGGCCCACACATTACTAACCTGTGCTCGACTTATCACCCAGCCCCTGTTTTTCAGTTATCTTGCGTTCTGACAACCCACGTAGCAGGTTTATGAATCAGTCATCTCGCAATCAGAACGGACGAAAGGAGCTGGATTTGCGCCTGCCTTACACGCGCGCATCAAAACAATGATAATCGGAGACCAATATCTAGAGTTTTAAAATGGGCAAAGGTTATTGAGGCGAATTATTGGAGGCCAGGGCAATGGGTTTTCCCAACCTGCCCTAAGCAGAGCCCACTTAGCATCCCAAAAATGCGGACTCTGGGCGGCAACATGCATAAAAATAGTAGAGAAAATGATCCGATTGAAACACAAATTGCTAGACGAATTTATTAAGATATACATGCGAGCACCAGCAACAATTCATACAAAATCCAGATTGCAAATTCTATCAGTCACCGACCAAATCCAGTTAGAAGACTTCATAAAAACTAATACAAGAACAATGACATAATGAATACAATTTTTTTTTTTTTTTTTTGGTTGCAAAATGCAAAACCAATTGCATTCTAAGTTGCTAACTTAGGCGACAGGTGGACGAAGCACATGATCTTGAGAGGTATCCACTGCAGCAGGTGGCATAAATTGCCACATGGCAACTCCTGGGTAACCAATGAAAGGGACTAACTTGTTTCCGGGTGCTTGGCCTTGGGCAGCAAATGATGCAGGAATTGCAGGAGGAGGAGGCAAGAAGCTTGGTTGAGCATTCATGGCTTTGAGCTGCTGCTCCAACTTCTCCTTTTCTGTCTTCAGCCTCTGCTTTTCATCACGAAGCTCATTCTTTTCTGCCTACATAAGACAAAAGAAACATAGTAATTTAGTATAACAGACACAAGCAATCCCAATTCTTTTTCAGGCTTATTACCAAGACGCTTTCAAGCAATTAACAAATCACACTTGCACACCAAAATCCTAGCATTCCATTCTCAAAATAAAAAAGAAGAAAACCGATGAAACAATTTACCTTCAACTCTTTGATCTTCTCTTGAAGACTTGAATTTGAGTCCTTCAGCTTCTGGGCTTCACCTCTTAACTGAGTCACCATTCGGACAGCATCAATCAAAATAGCAGCCTTGTCTGTTTTAGGAGCTCTTCCAGGCTCCAAGATAGAGCCCAATTCCAAGAACCTAGCAAATACACCAAATACACAATGTGAGTGCCTTGGGGAGAGGAAGAAAAATAAGGCCAGAGAAGAGAAGCATAAGGGAATACTTATTGTTTAGCCTATCCCTCCGCGATTTCTCTCGACATGCTTTTGAGCTAGAACCACTACATGATTCAGATCTACCCCTGTACCAAAACTTATAATAGAGACATCAGAAAACATCTCTCCACTGGCATAAGATATTAATCAAATAGATCAGCAAACAGCATAAGTATGTATTACACTTGCAGACACACATACACACACAGAGACAGAGACAAAGACAGATAGGTTGGGGTGGGGAGGAGGAGGATTAAAAAAGATTTGTGAAAACTCAATTTACACGATAACTCCTGCATCCAAGTAATTTTTAATTGTAAAATCAAGATGACACTAGTGTATGGAAATCTTCAACATAGATCAATTAATCCATGGCCATACATACCATAATATATAAGCCATAATGAATAAACATGCACAAATTCTTCACCACATAAATGTATGTTAAACTATTGTATGCAACTTCAAAGTGACTATGACTAGCAAGAATGCCTGCAAGTGAATGATAACAAAAGAGAATTTCTAAAAAACTGTCAACTCAAACTCCTGAAAATGACTAATTTTTTACAATAGAACAGTGTTGTCAAGTCTAAAAAGGAAACATAAAGTGGGTCAGATTCTCAGTTCTAGTTGCCAATACAGTGCAAACGAAGTATATGTTACAGAATAAAGTCAACGCACCAAGTACCAAAGGGAAAAAAAAATTCCTTTCATACTAAATAGAGGATAATGAAATGACATTAGTTTACCTCTTCTTACAGCTGGACTCCTTCTGGGCATCAGAATCCCCAAACGGTCCATCAATTTCAATACTGGGAAGATAATTTAACAAAACACAAACATCAGAATAAAAGAATATCATAGAAAAATGTAAGAGAACGAGATATTAAAAGCAATCTATGTCCACCACCATTACATGATTACATTAGTAAAACCTCTAAATTATGAACTGACTGTGACTCAAGAAAAGCAAAGATGCAGCAAACAAACCAAACGATAAGACAGTTAACATGAAAAGATACAAGTACGTATTACAAAGTGAAAAGAAATGGGAGTCACTTATGTATGAAGATGAAAGACATAATTTCTAAAAACAAACACAAATTTTTCAAAATAGCAGAAATTATAATAAAGAACATGATCAAGTGCACATTTCGTCTTAAAATTCTGTCAAAATGATTAACTTCCAACATATCTAATTTCAGTTCACGGCATTCAATTTTACATTAAAACTACACTAAACAAGACCAACAACCTCACTATTAGCCTATCCCCACTAGTTACAAAACAAAATTCCAATATAATACCGATTTCTAATCCCATTTTCTGTAAAACACTAGTCAGATTACATGGTCTCTTGATATGATGCAACTCAAACCGTAATGAAACAATTTCTACTACCAAGACTTCCATTCATTATAATCAGAAACCTATAAACGTAAGCAAACCCAAATGGTATCCATATCTAACCAAAGGAAAAAAAAAAAAAAACTTTACCTCATTATCACCTGCAAAATGAAACCAAACTACAACAAATTCCCAGTAAGACCTAACAAAATTAAAATTCACCCACATATCATTTACTGAAATCCAACCTCGTTCTGCAATTTTTCTTATCATAATAAATAAAGTTAACAAAAACCCTAAAGTCGATGACAGAGATCTTATAATTACCCGACATTAGATGAACCGTTGAGGGTTTGAACCGGCCACGAGAAACCGGAAACGGGGACAGTGAAATTGGCATCCGGAACAGGGATATCGTCGAAGCCGTATTCCATCAGCCAATTCGTGTTCTCTGGGGATACCATTTGGGGAATCGCCGGAAAATAGTGTGGGTCGATGTTCCGGCAAAGGGGAAGGAAGGGCTGGGGCGTGTTTGGTTGGGAGGCCAGAGAAATGGGGAAATTATTTTTTAATTTATTTCAGGGGACGTTTCGTTGAAGATGGGAAGGGATGAGGGCCAGGCGCGCAGCGTGTTTCGCAGGTGCTTCACAGCGTCATGCTGCACTTACTGTCGTTGGCCTTTGGGCTTTGAATCAATCCTACTCTCGATCAATATTATCACTTTTTTTTTTCTTTGATGTGTTCGTCTTCTATACGGACCGCTAAATGCGCATGTTGTTACCTTAATTATTTGCCATTGGTGATTTTGATATTTTACTTTTTACTTTAAAGTTATTAAATACTTATTTGATAAATAAAAAAAATAAGTTTTATGCACCTATTTTCAATTTTTTTTTTCATTTTAGCTAGATCAAAATACTTTCATCTGTTTAAAACAAAAAAAAAAAAAGGAAGAATACAGTCAGAAAATAAAATCTTTTCCTCACCAACCTATCACTTTCTCCAAAAAAGTAAAAAAGGGATTTTCAAGAAACTCCATGAAAAAAAAAAAAGTCATTTGCAACGAGTTGGGATGAGCATTCGGTCGGTTCGGTTCGATTTTTTATCAAATTTTAATGAATCAAATTTTTTATATTTATAACCGAACCGAACTAAAATTTTTTAAAAATTGAATTAACTGAATCGATTAAACAGAAATTTATGTGTCTATAAATCGAACCGAACCGATCTTATAACAATTCAATTCGGTTTGGTTTGTTTCAATTAAATTACATGTATTTTAAATCTGGTTTGATTCAAATTGGTTTGATTTATTTATTACTTCGGTTAATTCAATTTTTTTGGTTTTCTATCTAAAAAACAGAATCAAAAACCGAAAACCAAATTTTTTTAAAATTATAACCTAATAAACCGATTTTATTAAAAGATCAAACTGAACCGAACTAAATCAGCTCAATTCGGTCAGTTTTTTCGGCTCAGTTCGGTTTTTACTCACCCCTAGTAACAAGAGATAGTAAGTGAGATGAATCAAATCAATTTCTAAGTCAAATTTTTTATTTGGTGGATTTATATCAAACCACTTTAGATTGCATGAGTCAAGTCAAGTTATCAAGTCATTTTTCCGAGTTTTAAACTATGTTAGATCACTCCTAATTTCAATTTTATAAATAAAAGTGCAAAACTATTTTAATTTATAAATAATTTAAATTGGATCAATTAGATTGATACATGGTTCATATCAACTTTGAATCAAATTGAATTCAAGTTGAATTGATTGCAATTAGGTCATTTTAGATCATGTTATTTTTTAGTAGATTCAGATCAAGTTGAAAATTACCACTTTTACTTGTAATCTATAAATAAAAATTCATATTTTTATTCTCAGTTAACAAACTACATTACATCTCGAAATTTCACAGTGTAAAAGGTTTAAATTAAAAGTAAACTCTGTACAAAATTCTTAACATACACAAAAAAGACGAGGGCAATAAGAACAAGAAAAATAAGAAAGAAAAAAGAAAATTTTAAAGATGAAAGTGTAAATTAGATTTAAAATATGAAAAACGCAGAAAGAGAAACAAGAAAATGAACAAGGGGAAACAACATTTTTTAAAAATGTAGGAAGTGAAACACGAGGAAATGTGTAAATATATATATAAAAAAAGAGATATATTAATAAATATTTTTTATATATATAATAAATATTAAAACAACTAATTATGAGATTATACAAAAAATAATATTAAAAATAATTATATAAATCTATATTAATTATAAAAAATTAAATGAGATGATAATAATCAATCAAATATTTAAAAATAAATTTTAATTGTCTATAAGTTTCATAATTGAAATTAATAGTAGAAAAGAAATGCGTCTTCAAATAAAAACGCATTTTTATAATTTTTAAAGTTGTAGAAATGTACTGGAAATATTTCGGGTAAGTTTTAGTGAGTTTCCTAAAAGAAAACATTTTCGAAATGTAAAAACACTTTCCTCTAAGGGTTTTTTGTGCATCATATGTTTAAACTCAAGCTCACACTGAAGAAATACAAAAAGAAAAAAAATTTAAATACACTTCGTTAATATCTTATTTAACCCCGTTGTCACTAAATCTACCGTGCATTTGAATCTTAAATGCATATCCAAAGACATCTCTTTGTCATTGTGATAGTTTGGGATGGGAAAGAAGGCAAAGAGAGCGGTCTTATTTAAACGATTTCTATTCTCCTAAACCTAATTCACCTACTGCTTTTCATTTCTGATTACAAATAGAGCTCAATTTGTTTATCCATTTACAGTGGATTCTTATCTCAGAGAGAACGACAAAAGATCAAACATATATAAAGAAAATAAGCAAAAACAGTAGGGCATTTTAATCTAACTAAATTATAAGCTAGTAAAATATAGTTTTTTTTTTTTTTTATCATTTACTTGCTTTCAAATAAGTTATTTACACACACATTTGTTGACATTAGTAATTTATATTTAATTGATGAAAAACAAATTTATATAGTCATTTAATTAGCCAAAAAATAAAAAATTAAATTAATCAAAATTAACCGTGAAGTGTCAAAGTGACTAATCATAAATAATTCAAGTGACAACTTATGCATTTCACCTTATATCAATTATTTAATAATGATATGAAAGAGTAATTCAATTATAAAATCCCTTGCTTTTTTATTTATCCATCAGATTAAAATCTTAAGATCATCATTTAAAAGATAATTTTGGAATGCATAAATTAAACATAAACATGTGTATCAATAAATCAATACGTAAAAGATATCCTTGATTGGACTATACATAAGTAATAATTTTCCTTATAGACCTTGATAAGAATATTGTTTTGTAAATTCTTTTCTACAATATATATATATAGAGAGAGAGAGAGAGAGTTATCTGAAAATTATGAGCTATTATTAATTTTGAGCTATCTAACTAGTGAACATGAAATAAATAGATACAGTTTAAGAATTTATAATACTAAACTCAGTTTGTATTTATGTAATCCTATATGCGATAAACTTCTAACATTTTTAATTAGTGAAAACAGTTAGATAATTACAACATAGCTCTAATCTAATAATGAATAATCCTGTTGAAATTCTCTATATTTAAGTTAGATCTTCTTATATATAAAATTGACGTAGCTTTATTAAATAGTCAAATTTGTGATGAGAAAAAGAGAAGAAGGCTTAATTTTTCTGTTTTGTGACATTAACTCGAGCTATTGCAATTTGTTTGGAATAATTCATGATTATATTGATTAAGATATACATATCGGATTCATATTTCAAATAATTATGCAATTTGCTTCTGTTTGATTTGTATATTGATGTTCTAAATTCGTATGTTATATTTATTAATTTTATTGCAGTTATCTTCTTATAACTTTATCATTAAATACGCATTTCATCTATGTGAATGCTACACTAATTGTTTTAAGTTGAAAAATTTTACTTAACCTTAAAAGGAAAGAGTGAATCATATCAATTGTGACTAAGAGGAAAAATCGTATAATTTTCTTAGTATATATTTACAGGAGGGAAAAGCAAGAAAATGAGGGTCCAACCCACAATTCTCAGTTCCTAATGTTTTGAGAGCATAATTATGAATGGATGGTCTCCATTGGATTCGAAGCTATCTTCCAATATGCCCTATGAGAGATTGGTATCTTTCGCTATTCACAAAGTCAAGGTGTGCCACAATGTCAGAAGAGGATAAAGGAAGTAGGGATGCCATTGGTGGGTGATGGTCTGATTGAGAAGATAGGTGGCCTTGGGAGTCCATCTTGCCAATCGAATCCTTTCAATGGGTGAGGTGGGTCCCAAATAGATTACTTTCTTTCTATTTATCTATAATTACATTTTACTTCATATTCATATTAATATAGTTTCAAATTCAAATATTTAACAATAGAAAAATATATTTAAAATCTCAAATTCAATATAATAAGATAAAAAATTATTACAAAAAAGATATAATTTTATTGTAATGCATACAAACAAATTTATGTATATATTTATTTATATTAATTTTGATAAAATAATTGAATAATATCATATCCATATTATTTCTAAAGTAGAATTAAACAATGACCAGATTTTTAAAAAATTATTTTAGAAGATCGACTCACTCAATTAAATTTATTATTATAATATGTATTGATGAATATGAGGTTAATCATTTGTTGTAAAAAAAATTATAAATATATATTTTATTAAACCTAAGTATATAGTATTTTTTAAAAATTTAAATCATATAAATTATTTCTTATATCCCCTAAAAAAAATCATCTCAGTGATAAATGTGGTGTATTTGATATAGATAGAGATTCGTTGAATTATTGAAGTATAGATAGAGATTTATTAAAGTTATTGAAGTATGATTGTTATGACTTATTTCTTTAAAATGGAAGGTGATGAAAAAGAAATTCTATTCTCATAATCAAAATCTTAAATTTTATATTTTGATTAATGCTAAAAAGATTGGAGGGGCCAATAGCTTTAATTATGCATAATTGAGTAAAGTATTATTTCTTTTCTTTGTGGGAGGATTGCCAATGAGTAGCTCTGGCCTTAATAATTCTTTTTTATCAACAGCAAATAATTAGAAATATCTTTATTTTAACTTTGCACATCCACCTATCTACCTATCAATCTAATTTTATATATTTTATATAAAGTAAGCTAAATATTTTCAAATACTTGACATGTAATTATTTAAGAATTTCACATGTGAATTTTCAAAATTGTTGTATTTATGTTATACTATACATCATAAAATACGTTTTTTTTTCTTAATATATGAAGGGTAGATGTCTACATGTATAAGGTTTAGATTTTAAGTTATTTAATGAAATTTTATTCTCTCATTTTTTATTTTTACGTGTTAATAATTATTAAATTTTAAAAAATCGTGGTGCTTATAATTTTTAATTTTCATTTGTAAAGATTTAATTATTTATCATATTTTTATATTTCCATGAAAATAATGTTTCTTAATTTTTTAGTGCATATATAATATCCTTTCATATTCACTAATTAATTATGGCTAACTAATGAAAGAATTTAATGCAACTCATATTTAATTAAAATTAAAATTATCATGTTTGAGTTGAGTAAAAGCATGAAAAAAAAAAAAATTAATCGCACTTGCAAGTGCAGTTATTAAAATGAAGCGTTAAAAATAGAAGTTTACGACTGAAGATAATGACTCAATATATACAAAGCGAATTCAATGCAATAGTATTAAAAAAAAAAAAATCCAATGCGATAGTTTCACCATCATAGAAATAAAAAAAATATTACAAATTTCTACATTATATGAAATATGTGATATTAGTTCTCATTGATGAAACACAAATATTTTAAATAAAAGTAAATATGCAACGTAATCCTAATTTTACAATATATGCAATTTAATAAAATATGTCGTATAAGCAAGGTTGTTTAAAATAATATAAATTATAAAATTTATTAATATTAGAGATGATAAATAGCTCTGATTAGGTAGATTTTGATTGAGATAATTTTACGTTAGATTGATTTTGACTCACATTTTTTAAGCAGATTCAAGTTGGATCTAATTATTAAGTCAAAATATAAAAATAAATTTGATTTATTTTTCAAATTTTAAGTCGAATTGATTAGATAGAGTTACTCATAATTTTAAATTTTAAATAAAAATATTATTTTGATTTTAAAAATTGAAATAATTTAAATCTTTAAAGATGGTTAATTTAAATAAATCAATTAATCGGATCAGATTGATTTTTTTCAGGCTTAATCAAGTTCAAAATTATCATCTCCAATCAATATGCTTAATCTTATATAATATGTGGATAAAATAATTAAAGTAAAATTATTGAGATATGTTAAGAACTTAGTCTTACTAAATAATAAAATTTTGTAATTCTTTGTGCAAAAAATATTTTATTAACATTTTCAATAAAAATAAAAATTTTACTAAAATCATTGTTAACAATAATTTAATTTATAGTTTATTATTATAATGTTATAAAAATTTAGAATTGTAAATTTATAATTATACATTTAGGGTAAATGTATACTTTTGTTATAAATTCTTGATCAACATTTTTTAACGAAAATTTTTAGAAAAATACACATGAAGCATTCATTTAGTATATTTAAAATTAAAAAAAAAATGCTTTTGCTAATAATCATCCACTTCATATTTGTTTTTCTGTTGATGTCAACATTAGCTTTTTCATAAATTTTTTCTAATGATTTTTTAAAATCTCCTTTTAGCACTCTTCAAATATAATTCTTCATTCTCTCATATAAAAATTAACTGTTATATATAAAATATTCTAAACATTAATTATAATTTAATTTATAATATGTTACTAGTAAATTATATAATATATTGATATTATGCAAATGTTGCAGCCATTTGAATAGCATATTAAATAATTTAGATAAACACATATATTATAAATTTCTTTAAAATTTCAATATGTTATCAATAAAGCGTGGCCACATAATTAGAAATATATATATATATATATATATATATATATATATATATATATATATATATATATATATCAATCACCAACATAAAATAATCACTACATTAAAGGATGTGAATCTTAAATATTTTTACTTCAAAATAACTAATTTTATCCTTAATATACTAAATACAATTACAATATCATATCATAAACCTTCTCATTACTCTTTTATAAATATTGCAATCTAAACTGCAATGTAAAGTATTAATCATTTAGTAAAGTATTAATCATTTAACTACCTAATTTTTAATCATTTAACTGCCTAATTTAAAAATAATGTTTTGCAATGCATAAAATTACACAAATAAGAAAAACATGTACTTTTATTCTTACTATTCAAAATGGTCATTCTAATAAAAAAATAATTATAAAAAGCATAAAAATAAAAATTCAAGATTTTAGAGATATCTTGTGAGATATAGGTCGCAAACATTCAGAGAATTTTAAGAGTTTAAAAATACATTGTAAAATAATATATATTTTTTTGATTCACAAGAAAAAAAATTATTTTTCAGATTAATAATTAGGTTTTGATCGTGATATTTGTTCTACATATAATTTTTTAAAAACTATTCTTTTTCAAAGGCAATTTTAATTTTTTCCATTGCTTTTCCACTATCTAGCCCCATATTATATCTTTTCTAACCCATTAGTTGTTCTTCTAATTTATTAAAATTAATATATTATTTATAATCATAAAAAAAATTTCTTGTTAGTGGTTAATATAATATTTTATAATTAGGGCACTAATGAATGTGGGCACATAATCATTCTCAACATGCAACTAATAGATAGATGTTCTTATGCAATTCCAATTGTCTTTCCTCAAAAAGAGGAGAAAAAAAGGGATTAATAATTGTCAATGGCGTTTAAATTGTGGCATGGTATCCATCATTTTCCACATGATGATTACTGAGTCAATCAACACATTCATTATATTCCTTTCAAATGTGATCAAAATGAATTTGATTATTATGATCGTTCTTATTGTATCAAATATGCTACAAATAGGAGTAAATTTCTTCTTTATCTTTTTTTTCCCCATCCCATTGGATGAGATATGATATTAAACATTTCTAATATTAAAATATATAGAGGTTTAGCTTTTAATGTAGTTGAATGTCCTTTAAATTTCATTAGAAAAATAGAAGGAAATGAAAAATATGTGATGCATATTTTCAATAAAAAAATAGAAAAATAGTGTTAGAATTAGTCATTCTGCATTTTTTTAATAGTGTGAAAGTGGAAAGTATCAAGTTTAATTTTCTCCTTCGTTAATATTGTAGAGTTATTTTTTTTTTTTGTAAGAAAAATTACAATCATTAGACACGGATCAAAGACAAGCAACAATTTTTCTCAATTATTGTTGAGAGCTTGGCGTGCAAATAAACTAAACCAAGTCAAATTTGAAATAATTTGAATTTTATTCATTTTTAATAAATTTAAAATTTAGATTTAAATTTAATTCATTTGTTAATCAAATCAAATTGATAGGATCTCCACCATCATTTTCATATGTTGTCCAGAGTCTAAGTAAGTCCAAATCAAACTTGATTTTTTTGGAAAAATAATAAATTTTTATATACTCATTCTAGATAATTTTAATATGAAAAATAATGTATAATTTTTTTAATATTTTGTATTATTATACAACAACATCGTAATTGCAAAAATGTATAAACCATCAAATAATGAAACAAACATAACAATAATAATATTGTATGTGGTTTACTTTATTAATAATAAGGCTACATCCATAAACATCATCTTTCACTATCATCAATAATTATATAAACTTAAATACACCCATCAAATTCATTACACTTAAAGTTCTCCTAAGCATACATTACTACATGTAATTTATATTGCTCATAATGAATATAATAGTTTGTTGCTCTCATACTCATCTATAACTAAACTACTTGTTACTTTAGTAGTTATGGATCAACAACCACTTGCTAAGATGGATAAATACCCTAACAATAATGGGTAAAAATTTATTTTTTCATAGACTCAAGTCTCTTGTCTCAAGAAATAAAGTCCTCAGTGCCTTGAGCAAATATCAAAAAAAATTTTTCCTATAATAGTTCTCTTTGTAAAGCTAGTCATCTTTAATTTTACTTCAATAAAAATTTAAATCTAATTAAGAAAAACTCTAAAATAAGAGTCTTACACTATATAAAAAAAATAATTCTCAAATCCAATTAAAGAATATTTCTTCCAAATAGAAAAAAAAAACTTCAAGGCCATTAAAAATTTAAATCATACGATAATAAATCTCCTCCTTAACTTAAAATTTCTAAATCATTCATATTTCAAACTCTTGGGTGTCTTCAATTATCAATCCTCCATACTTAAGCTTGAAATTCTTTAAATCTTTAATTCATTTAACTAATTTCTTTCTTCAAAAATTAATCTATGTATCATATACTTGTTTTATATTCTATTAAAAGCTCCATTTTAGTTTTAACTTTTCACAAATCTATTAATCTTCATTGATGTCACAGATATACCATTTGTGCAGTAACAATTTCACATTTGGCCTGGCTCACCAAGATCTTTACCAAGGATTTAATATCACCTATTATGCATCAATGTCAGATTCGTTGTGACCTTATAAATGTATAAAATATTAAACAATTAAACAGATAAATCAATAAGAATATTTTACATATTCCACCCTTTCAACAAGGTTACTTCCATGAGCGCCATTTTTCATTAACATTTAACAACTTTAATTGCATCTATAAGTTTAAAACACTCTCATACTCATTAAATCTATTATATTCAAGGGATATTTTAATAACATACTACTACATAGAATTCATACTACTCATAACAAATTAAATAACTTATCTCTCTTGCTTTTCTCTGGACATAACTAAACTACTTACTACTTTAGTTATTACGGGCTAATGACTACCTAACTGCAATAGGCAAAAGCTCTCACAATAATGGATATAAGTCTCTTCCTTTTGAACTCTAGCATCTCACATCAATGGGTAAATCCTCACTATCTTGGATAAAATGCTATTGAATTTTTTCTACAGTACTCTCCTATTTATAAAGTTATTTTCCTTCAATCTTACTTCAATAGAAATCCAAACTCAGTTAGAAATTATTTAAAAATAGGATTCTTGCACAGTATAGGCCATAATTCTCCAATCTAATGGAGGAAAGTTTGTCTTAAATAAAATAAAAATTTTCATGTCTTTTTAGGAATTTGAGTCATATCACAATATGTATAATAAAATATATATTTTTAAGTGTGTATGTGTGTGTGTGTATATAGTTACAAAAATATGAATGATTAAGTTTTACACTTAAACAGACCAAATAGATCTTTATTTTGTTGTTTCTGAAGAAAGAAGTTTGTTAATCATTATCTTATAGAGGTTTGGGATTAAAAATATAAGAATTCTCAGTCATGCTTTCATGCAGAAGTTAGGTTGGAGTCTAATTACTTTGCTAAATGATTTTTGGGTCTAGATCATGAAATCTAAGTATATAGTGGGAGATAAGCTCATGTTTAATGCAAAAAAGGTTCTTACTTATGGAAGAACATTTGTAAGAATTAGGGGTGACCTTCTTATGGGTATACGTTGGGTAATAAGGAATGGCATGACAATTAAATTTTGGTTGGCTTAGTATCTTGACATTGTGAAGCTTACCACAATAGTTGGTTTGGATAGTTTTGTTGGGTTGAAATAGTTAGTTTGAGTAATTTTGGTTAGATTCTTGCAAGATAACAAAGGTGAGGGGTCTGGCCGGTTGCCGAAAACCTGTTTCGATACTTAAATCAATAAAGTGCTAAAAGGAAAAAGTGAGTGAATGTAATATGTGAGAAATACCTAATATTGTTCTTTATATAGTGGCTATGAATACTTATTTTCTTATTGGAGTAGACTTGAATTTTTCCTATTTAATGATTATTTACTGATGAAAATTATCTTCGTGATAATAGATAATATTTCTATTCAAGATGAGTCATGGACTTATTGTACTTGAATGGACTGAACTACGTTGACCTATATTCTTATGAGCTTTATGGTAGGCTGGGCTACACTGGCCTGTCGTGGTGATGGAGGCCGAATTGAATTTTGTGTGAGATTGGACCTATTATTTGTGTAGTATCATTTCTGAAGCCTTTCTTCAATGCAAGCTTAGGGACATGGGGACTGATATGAGTGACTAGGATTGGCAGAAGATTACGCTTCATTTAAATTCTCAGTCCTTGTTTGTGATCACAACTTTCAAGACACCGAGTAATGACATGGGTGAGGGTGCTCCTTATTGGAATTTGATTGATTTAGGTGACTTTTTTTTTTTATTAAAATTGCATATAATGCTCTTGTTATTGGCTCTTGCAACGATACTGGTTTCACATGGAAAACTCTTTGGAGATGGAAAGGGCCGCAAAGAATCAAGACCTTTATGTGGTTAACTTTGAAAAGGAAGTCATTAACTAATGTTGAGAGGTATAAATAGACATCTTATGATGGATAGTCCTTATCATCAGTGTATGGCAGGCAATGAAGATACTCTATGTTTTACGGTGAAGCTTGTTTGACCAGATATTATGCCCCCAGTGATGGCTTCTTTTTTTAATGTTGAGCTTTTTGCATGGTTTGGTATGAACTTGATTAAAGATTATCACTAGGTTGAAGGGGTTGAGAGGCTATCTCTTTTGGCTTGGCTTGTTGGTTCTTTTAGTCCCTAAGAAATAAAGAAATATTCAATCTTGATTTCTATGGATATGAAGATGCGTTCCAAACTATTAAAGCTAATGTTACGACATTCAAAAAAGTTTAGATAATATTTGGTAGAATATAATAAAATATAATTAAATACAAACTAAATGAATTATTAAACTAAATTTTTTTTTTATTACATTTCATTACACCCTACCAAACATTATTTTATAGTCTTATAGGGTTGGTTAGTTGCTTTCAAGGCACTCTAACTATAATGCTTTTATATATAGTTACATAATATAATGAATAATTTATATGCCATATGAAAGCTTTACATAGTTTTCATTTTAATATATATTTTATATATTCTCATATTTGTATGTAATTCTACATAATTTTATAATAGTAAGGTGGGCACTATTTGGTGAAAACCGAAAAACACTGTTTAAACCAAACCAATTCATTCATTCAATTCAATTTAAATATAATTTTAATTCGATTCAGTTTTTTTAAAAAAAAAATGGCTAATTCTATTTAGTTCGATTTTTAGATAAAATTTTTTTGGTTAAACTGAATCAACTAAATTTTTAATAAAAGTAAATTAAATTAGGTTGAACGTATATTAAATCAAATCAATTAAAATAATTGAACTCTATTTAAAATTGATTATTTACATTAAAATATATACAAATCTATTAAAACACATTATTTATATTAAAAATATCTTTAAAATAATTTTTTAAAAACTCAGTTTAAACCAAATTGAATTGAAATTATACCAAATAAAATTGGTTCAATTTATAAATATTCATTTTAGTTCGATTTATATTTTTTTTTCAAAATTCGATTTTTTGGCTTTTTTGGTTCGATTCGCTTGGAACTGAATGTCCACCACAACATAATAGAATGAAAACATTACATATAATGTGTACACTTTTTTTATATATTCTCCGTCTCAATATGTAATTCTTACTCAACATGTAATTTCTAATTTAGGAAGTTATATATATAATTGCTAATAAACTATGTAATAAGGCATCCATATTATTGTGTATTAAAGGCAATCTAGAAATCATCGGTAGGCTAATAAAATTTTGGTTCAATGAGTTGAAAAGAAGATTTCTTTTGATTATATTACATTACATTCCATTACACTTTATCCAATATTACCTTATAGTTTTACGGGATTAGTTGGTTGCTTTCAAGGCAATCTAATTATAATGCTTTTATATGTAGTTACATAATATAATGAATAATTTATATGTCATATGAAAGCTTTACATATTTTTCACTTTAATATATATGAACAAATTATATGTCATATAATTTTTTTTTTTATATATTCTCATCTCAATATGTAATTCTACATAATTTCATAATAGTTGGGTAGGCACTATTTGGTGAAAACCGAAAAACACTGACCAAACCAACTGATTCATTCATTCAATTCAAATTAAATATAATTTCAATCCGGTTCCCTTTTTTTTAAAATAAAATTTGGTTAATTATATTTAGTTTGATTTTCAAATAAAAAATTTTGGTTCAACTAAATTAACTGGATTTTTAATAAAAGCAAATTAAATTAGATTGAACGTATATTAAATCAAATCAAAATAATTGAACTCTTATTTAAAATTGATTATTTACATTAAAATATATAAATTTGTTAAAACACATTATTTATATTAAAAAATCTTTAAAATAATTTTTTAAAAATTCAGTTTAAACTAAATTGAATTGAAATTAAACTAAATCAAACTGGTTCGATTTAATTTGATTTATAAATGTTCAGTTTAGTTTAATTTATATTTTTTTCAAAATTTGATTTTTTGATTTTTCGATTTGATTTGGTTTGAACTAAATGTCCACCTCTACATAATACAATAAAAAAATTATATATAATATGTACAATTTTTATATATTCTCTATCTCAATATGTAATTCTTACTCAACATGTAATATTATATATAATTACTGATAAAACTACGTAATAAGGCATCCAAATTATTGTGTATTAAAGGCACTCTAGAAATCACCGGTAGGCTAATAAAATTTTGGTTCAATTTGTTGAAAAGGAGATTATATGGGAACTCTAGCTATGGATGGGTGAAAATCAATGGTGATGGGGTTTTTAAGCAAATATCGGGTAAAGCTTATGCTGGGGGTGTGATTCGAGATAATATAAGCTTGGGGCATAGAGGTTTTAGCATGAATATTGGTTGTTGTTTTGTGATAAAGGTAGAACTTTAGAGTGTTTATAAAAGTCTCCAGCTAGCCTGGGACAAGGGATTTAAAAGATGTGTGCTTGAAGTGGATAATGCTAGTGTTGTAAGGATGATCTCCGATGAGGAAGAAGTCTCAACATGGCTTAAAACTTTAGTTAGAAGCATTAGGCAGTTGTTCTACTCAATGTTTTAGAATCGGATCGGATTGACAGATCAAACTAATAAAATTCAAAATAGGAAAATAGTCTGATTTGACTTACTGTTAAAAACTACTTCATAAAAACTAGTCAAAATTGAAAAAAGACTAGTCAAATCTGGAAAAACCCTTTAAAATTAGAATCAGATCAAATTGATTCAATTTAAAATTATATTATTTTTATAAAAAAATTTAATTTTTTTAAAAAAATTACACTATTCTATTCAAAATTGTAATTTATAATAAGCTTTTATACCTGAAAATAATATCATTCATATTAAAAAAAATTTAAAAATCTTATTAAAATTGATTCAAATCAAATCAAATAAAACAAATTGAATTTAGTTTAATTCAATTTGATTCATAAAATGATTTTAATTTAATTCAATTTTATAAATTTTAAATTTAATTAAATTCAATTTTAATGTAAAATTAACTGAAACTGGTGGACACCTACATTTAGTAAATGGGTAATTTTTTATTTTTTATTTTTTTGAATTGGGAAAGATAGCAAAGGCCTTCGTGGAATGTCGAAATTGTTAATGCCCAAGTACATTTTAGTCCCTATGCATTCGTAAGATAATTTATTATAAAATTAGCTTCAGAGTAATATGGATAACTTTCACTTCCCAACACTATTACAATCAAATGTTTTTAAAATTAGATTGAAGACCGAATCCATCAATTGATCGATTTTTAACTTAGCTGATTTCATTGATCTTATTTAATAGAGTATTTTTTAAAAAAGATATATAAATAATACTTAAAAATATTTAAAAAGTTAGAAAAATATATAATATAATAAAATAACAAAACATTTTTATATTATATATATAGTATATTAATTTATTTTTTAATATAAAATTCCATTGATATAATTTGTTTAATTTCTTAAAATAAATGTTCAGTTAATTTGATTAATTTAGTTTATTTACTTTTTATTTTCAAAATCAAATTGAATCAATCAAATTAAAAAAATAAATCAAATTTTAAATCGATCGAATTAAATTGAATTGAATCAATCAATCCAATTGAATTTTTAGTTCAAATCATTCCAATAACTAAATATGTTTAGATTTGTCAATCATTTATCTATAATATAAATGAATTTAAACAAATTATTATTTCATCAAATATACACGCACACACACGCGCACGCGCACACACACACATATATATATAAGTAATTTCAATCTCTTTCTCAAAAAAAAATGTCAATTTTATTTTAAATGCAATCTTATTTAAATGAGTATTCACTATATTGCATATAATTATATTAGTAAAATAATATTTTTAACAAATAGCAATATAATGAATTTTCATTCTATCATGTTGTCAATAAATTAATAATTAAATATTTAATTTTCTAAATTAACCAAAAGAAATCAACATATATAATTAATTATAGACTCAATTTTAAACGAGTTTTTTCATTTGTTAAGTAATTGTATAGCAACATAATATTTTTGATAAGTGATAGTATAATATATTTTTATTTTGTCATTTGGCAAGTAAGTTAATGATTAAATATTTTGTTTCCTCAATTAGCTAAAAGAAAATATAGAAAATTTAATAATATAGAAAGTTTTGTATGTAAAAATAATTTAAAATGCTTTACCATTAAAGATTTAGTTTCCTCAACTAACTAACAGAAAATATAGAAATATAGAAATCTTTTCACATAAAAATAATTTGAAAAGTTTAACAATATATTCTTAACAATAAGCATTCAATTTCTTATATAATAAAAATTAAAAAGATTAAAAAAGACATATAAAAAAGTGAAACTACTAATTTTCTTATGTTTATAAAAAAATTATATTATTATTAAATTTTATTATATTAATCTATTTATAATTATAAATTTATTATTTATTTATTTGATAATAATTTTTATAAAATAATAATATATTGTAAAACTAAAAATAAATTTTAATTATTATTTATATTAAATTTTAATCATTTAATTAATTAATTAAAATAAATATTAAATTTATTTAAAATTGTGCGGTTAGCCATTAATCAATATATATTATCAATTTTGGTATTAGTGCTAGTTTCAAATCATTATTGTCATTTGTCAAATAATTATTTATCATACAACTATGTGTCATTATTTTATATTATATTGTAAAATACTGTCATATCAAAAAATTAAAAAATTAATTGCATATAAAAATACTTTCTAAATAGGAAATTGAAAAAACCTAAATGGTAAAAATTCTAAACAGGAAACTAAGATTATATATAAAAAAATTCGAACAAAAAATTAGTTAAAAGCTTTAAAGTAAAAGTTTTAAATAACTTTTAAACAAAAAATTAGAAAACATAGAAAGTAAAAAAATTCTAAACAAAAAGCTAAAATTGAAATTAATTCTATTAATTATTCAAAATTTTGAGTATATAAGAAGCAACGACAGTCTAATAAATTGTCAGAAAATACTTTTTTTAATAATAAAATTTCTCTTAAAATTATGTCACATAACTTAAAACTATGAATTAGTATACAATCATTTATTACAAGTACACTATTTTATTACAACTATCTTACATATGTATATATAATTTATAAGTATGTTAATTTTGTTTTTGATCATGAAGTATTTAATATTGTTTATTTGATTGATTCTCATGAATTAGTTTGTTTGAATTTAATAATTTTTTTCTTAAAATTACATCACATAAAAATTGAAAGTATAAATCAATAAATAAAAAATATGAATTAATTTTTTTATTATAGTTATCTTCGTACATAATAATAAAATATAAAAAATTTATTTTATTATTTTATTTAGTTGATAATAATTTTTTATACATAATAATTAACTATTTAATAAAAATAAATATTAAAATTTGTTTTAATGTTTATTGTTATAATTGTGCAATGGGGCGAGTTCGCCAATAGTGATTTATAAAAGCTCGAGTCTGCCCTCAATTCATGGCTCGTGCGCCAGAGCAGTTTTTTTTTTTTTTTTACATGGCCAGGTGTCTAATCGTTGCATCTATCTATTAGCATTTTATCATTTTATTTTTTAAAATCTAATTATGGTTAAAGTGTGAAATATAGAATTCACAAATATTTTACAACTATCAACCTAACTTTTTTAAAATTTCCAAATAATATGAAGTCAATTATTCTTTCTTTGTATTCGTTTTTGTTTCATTTATTTATTTTTATTATTTTTCTTTCATGACCACTAAAATTTAGTACAAATGTGGATGAAAAGAGATAAGAAAAACAAAGGATTAAGTAGCTTATTTTATGAATAAATTGGGTTTTTCTTTGAACAAATTAGTATATCCAATTCTATTTCATTTGAAAATTATTCAGTGATTTTGAAACATTTGAAGATAGTGTTTCTCCTGCACACAAATATATGAAGTCTAGTTAAAATTATAAAAAAATTTTATATATTATGAAAAATGAAGCATTATTTTTAAATGTTTAGAGATTATTGTATAATTTTCCCATTCATTTGACATAATGTCATTGAAATTTAATCATCTTACAACTGAGAATTGAATGAGCCATCAAATGCAAGGAAAGAACAATAACATCCCTAAATTGTGTGAATTTGTATTCAAAACTAAGACTTTCCTCTTGGGCCTTGGTGGGCTTTCCATTTCAAGAAAAATCGTAGCTACTTTTATTCCCACTATCACAATCATATTTCAAAACAATCCCCATCCTTTCAACAAACACTCAAATCAAACTCCAAAACCAACAAACTCTGTCCAAAGAAAACTTACAAAATAAGATGATACTTCAATCCCCCATTAAATTAAGATGCTGATGTTTTAAAAATAAGTGATATGGTTTTTTGAAAAAAAAAATTGATATCTAGCCGTATCTAGTTATATTTTCAGTTACCTTACGAATAGAACGAGTAAAGCCATGAATCCTTTTTTTTTTTTTTTTTTTTTATCTCATCTAGATTAGCACCCACAAGCTTGTGATCAACCAAATCTCCTTCCTTCAAGAACAAAAATGTTGGCATGGCTTTAATCTCCATCTTGGTAGCTACAACTTAATCATCATTAAATAGATAAACATCAACAATTACAAATTATCAAAAACAAGTAAGTTATTTGGGAGGTATGTGTTCAAGACCCAATAGCTATTTCAGCTCATTCTAATATTGGACTAAAATTTTTTTGCATGAGACACGTAATCAAGAAAACTAGTGATGATAGATTTAAATCATAAAAAAAAAAAATCAATCTATTATGACACACAATAATCAAAATATAAAAAAAAATTGATTTATATAATCTGTAATTATATGATATAACATATTTAATTAATTAAATTTATGTATATCATATTAGCTATTTAAGAGTAATTTAATTTGTGTTATAAAAATTAATTTATCCTTGAAAAACAAGTTAAAATTTTTATTTTAATGATTAATTTAATTAAGTAGGATAAAAATATAAATTGAATATAAGATTTATTGGTCCTAGATGGTAAATCAATTCGAGAGAGGGTGAATTGAGTTGTAAACAAAAACACAACAATAATAGAAATAGTAGAAGCCACACAATAAATCAATACAAACATTTCATAGTGGTTCAACAACATATCTGCTCCACTCTCTAAACTTTTACTTAAACCTTTCTATTCTTTTTCCAGACTTACAAATAAAACTTTCCATTTTCTAAGTTAAGGAAGAACCTTCCATTTTACAAGTTTAAGGACAACCTTTACAATCACTCTCTTTTACAAGAAAGCCAACCCAACGCTTGGTATTTTTCTAAGTTTCAATACCAACCTTTATAATCACTAGCAAGAATTGATCCAAGCAGTGTCAATATCTCTCAATTAGGCAGTAAATATACTTTTAGTACTCAAGAAAACCTATTCTTAAAAAAATAATAAAAATAATCCTCACTCTACCTAAATACAAAAACAACACCAAAAGATTTGTACAAAGAGAGTGTAAATGTTTACAAGTTGTTCACAAGTGTTTGCAAAGTTTCTATCCTCTTTCTAATCTTCAAAAACGTTTCCTATATAGCCAAACTCCAAAACTAGTTGTTGAAATAGTTGATATTAAGTTTGACAACTTTTCTTTAAAATTAGCTGTTAGAGGTCACAACACCCATTGTTTATGATCAATGCTCGTTGATGTTATAACGGCTAGCTCCAACGCCCACTCTCAATCTTCCCACGATCATTATTTTCAATTTCAATGCATGTTGGAGTATGAACAATGTCCGTTGTTCATTTTTAGAAAATTTGAACTTGGTGCTCTATTTTTCAAACTTTGCACAGTTGTTTTCCATGCCTATTGAGGAACTCGTAATGGCTGTTGACAATGCCTTCAATGCCTGTTGGAGAAGGACTAACTGCCATTTCGAATTTCAAAAACTTTAGCTCAATCTTAGGCACTTTTCCAACACCTATTGCAAATATGCAACGCATGTTGTGAAGGCAAGTTCAACGCCCGTTGCGAAAATACAACGACCCGTTGTAAGATTTAATGTCCACAGCTATGCCTGACTAATTGTCCAATGCCATAATGCCTGTTAGTAAATTTTCAATGCCTATTGAATCATCCAACGCCCGTGGCGATGTCCAATATGCATAACTCATATTATACTAATTGTCCAACATCTGTTGCGAGTTGTCCAATGCTCGTTGAATGTTCACAACGCCTATTTGGAATCTCATAAAGCCCGTTGAATGTGCACAATTACATCTCTTATACAAAAACACTTGGGGTCATATAGCCTCCAAGCATATATACAATTCTCCCCCAACATTCTGTCTCTAAAGGATACAACAACACTAAAATACAAGCATTCGAATTTCTCAAGGTTTTTTCGTTATTTTGTTATCATTCAAAATATATCATTCAAAGTAGAGAAGTAATATCAATGCCTTGAGGTCTCATGTTCTTCAAATATTTTTCCCTTGACACAACATTCTCCCTGTTTTCTAATGATGACAAAACTAAGATACTTTGATACCAAAAATACAAAACTTAAAATGCAGAAGATACACAATTGTTAAAACACAAAACTACAAAGAAGATACCAATTAAAATATCCACACAAGGCTGGATACTAAATATACCATATAGGACACCAAATGTTGAATGTTAAAAGCATACTAGATGTATCCAAACAAATTAAGTAATATCAAAGAAATACCAATTTAAGCATTCAAACATTTAATCAAAGCATCCATACAAATTCTCCCCCTTTTTGTCATCATGACATAAAAATATACTAGGCATTCTCCCTCTTTCGTCAAAAGCAAAAGAAAGATACTCCCCTAAAAGAATTTTGATCAACATTCTCAAAGCAAACACCAAAAAGACAGAACACTTAGTGAAAGAAAAACTCCACCTATTTACATGTATTCTTTTAACAAATCTCCCAAGATATTCAAACAATAATTCAGTTAACATACTTAGGGCACATGTTTTATTTATATGTTGAGAAAAGTAAGAGAGGAAGAATAACTACTAGAGTTCATAATTCAAACTTCCCTTTAGTACAAGCATGATAAACAATAAGGAGGATAGAGATATAAATACAAATTATGATTTCCAAAAATGAGGAGCTTCCAAACCTACAAAATTAAACTTTCTTTGGTACCCATTTTCTTTTAAGTCTTTATGGGTTAGCAACAAAAATATGTTTATCTCACAATCTAGCGTAACAAAAGTATGCTTGAGGCCATAATTTCCATAATAAAAGATTTGCCAAATGAATGTTTTTCTAAGCTCATTTGTCAAACAAATGTGAGGTGGCTCCCTAAAGAATTGGTACCTAAAGTGTGAAGGCACCTGTGCATTCTTATAATACTTGATTCCCTAAATAAATGCATGATTTTCCTTTGGCCTTTAAAAGTATGAGTGAGAGCAATTTTTATCATGCACGTGTGATTTAGATGAAGGTGAGAGAGTTCTAGTTTTGGTAGAAGCTCTTACAAACTTTGGCTTTGAGGTGGAAGGTTTAGAATGATTAAAGCTTAAATCATGTTTATCTCTTAAAGTCTTTTAAGAACCCAAAATAAGATCAAGTTTTTCTTTCCTTTTGTAAAAGAGGCAAGTGAGTCTTTCAAAGTTGATATCTATTTCTTGAGACTCTAATTTTGAGAAAACAAAATTTCATAAAATTTCTTTTCTTGATTCAATGCCTCATTTTCCTTTTGTGATAACTCAAAACTTTTTTTAAGTTCCATCAATTCTATTTTTAGAATTTTATTTCTTTCAAAACTTTTATCAAGATCATTGTTAGTGGATTTAAAGGCCTTAATAAGATTTTCAACAGTAAACATATGTTTTAGCTCTTGATCATCCTCATTTAATTCACCATCAATAATGTTAGAACATACTTATTTTGAAGAGCTCTCCTCCAAGGCCATGAAATAGATATTGGTTCTTTCTTTTATTCCCATCTTTGTTTCTTCTTCATCCTCACTTAGTTTAGATATTTTGGACTACATTGGTCAAACCTAAGTCAACTTTTTTTTGATCTTGACAATGTATATTGATATGTTCTAACATCAATTTCAAGTGTTAGTTTTGCAAATTTTTAGATAGGTTTGAATTGAAAGTTGAATGAAAGTCTAAGTCTCAAAGATTGTAAGTGGCATCCTACTTTGTAGTCACTAATTAATAAATCGTGACCACTATCTTACAAAATAACTGAACCAAATTGAAACAGACGATTTTGTGGTGTCAGACGCATTCACTATCATGACCACGATTTTTGCATTTGCTTAGAGGGAATCAAGTTTTCAACAAGACTATGCCAAGTGTCCCAAAGAACCATTGGAAGATCAAAATTAGTGAGGGCAAAATGTTAGTCGAGTATGTGATTTATTAAAGCAACATCTCCATGTCAAATAAAAGATTTTTGTGGTGACCGTCGCGTCCAAAGGAAATAAACAACGACCTCGAATTTCACTCTAGCTCAAGGGACATAAAGATTATTTTTCTTAAAGAACCAATAGTTATGTGCCACATAGACTAGTCGTTATATACAAACAAGATTCGCTATTATGAATTAAGCAAATTTAGTGGAATGTGAGAAATAAAGACCGCGAATATTTAGTCACGATCGCAAACATTATCTGACAAGCATTTTAAAGTAAGATCTGTTTAGCAACTCAAATACAAGAGAATAGCATTCATTTGTGACAAAACTCTTACAAAGTTAATTCTTACAGTAAGTCTTTGTATAGAAAACTCTTGTTCAAGTTTAAGAGTGAGCATTTGAATAGAAAACTCTTGTTTGGGTCTGAGAGTGAGCCTTAGAAAACTCTTGTATAGGTTTAGTGTAAGATTTGGCAAAACACTTGTGTAAGGTTTGATTGTGAGCCTTAGAAAAATATTTGTAAGGTTTGGCGTGAGCCTAAACACTAAATTGAGTGTGAGCTTACAAATACTAGTGATTTAGTGAAATATCCAATTGATATATTGGAAAGTGGATGTAGGGTTGACTAATGCCTAAACCACTATAAAGCTCTTGTATTCATTCTTCTTCTACTCTTTCTCTAATCTTTTAGTTATGTGAGCTTTATCCAAAAGTTCAAATTTGCCACCAATTCAACCCCCTTTCTTAGTGTACAAGGCTAACAAGTTGCACTAGAGTCATTCCAAGTGGCTTTATAAGGTTTCTTCTTCTTTTTGTCCTTCTTCTTAGCTCTGGCTTTTAGGTAGTCTATTTTCAATTTTGGCCAAGCCTTCCACATCCATAACATTTAATCTGCTCAAGCTTGCCTTTGCCCTTTTTTTTAACATCCTTCTGAATTTTTTTATTGGAAGGGTTATCTGCTCTTCATCTAGCTCTTCATCATCATCTGAGCTAAGACATTTAGAGGTAGCTTTGAGAGCTATTCCAACTTCTTCTTATTTGCATCCTCAGATATGGGTGGAGCTTCTCTATTCAGGTTCATCTCATAGTCAATGAGATTTTCCAGCAGCTCATTAAGTGACATGGTCTTTAACTCTTTTGAATCCTTAAGAGAGGTGACCTTGCCAAGCCACTGTTTAGGCAAACTCTTCAAAACTTTCTTCACAAGTTTCTCATTAGTGAATGATTTCCTAAGAGCCTTCATTTCTCCAACAATTTCAATGAACCGATCATACATTCTTGAGATTATTTCATTAGGAGTCACAAGGAAGGTTCATACTGACAAATGAAGGTTTCCATCTTTTTTTTTTTTTACTGATTTGTTCTCTCATTTATGATCTCCAAGGCCTCCTAGATTTCCTTTACAGATGACTTCATGTTCACTTTATTGTACTCACTTTATAAAAGAGTATGTGTATGGCCTTTTCATTGTTAGCAACTTGCTTTTTTTCTCCATCAAACATCTCATCAATGTCTTTCTCTATTTAAGTCTCATCAGCAAGTGTCTTCATTAGATTGATATGGCCTTTCTCTATAATTCTCCACAACTTAATAAATCCAGACCTGAGAAAGTAGTACATTATGCTCTTCCAATATTGCTAATTATGCTCTTCCAATACTTCTAATCCATTCCATGGAAGAAGGGAGGTCCCAAAACAAATTGTCCCTCTGTTCTATGCTCATTTTAGGCTATCATGATCATTTACCTTTTGCAACTAAGTTTTAATAGAGGTTAGGCTCTGATGCCAATTATTGGTCCTTGATGGTGAGGTAATCTAAGAGGGGAGGATGAATTGGATTGTAAACAAAACACAAACAACAACAAAAATAAAAGAAGCCACACACACAAATCAACATAAAGATTTTATAATGGTTCGACAACGTGCCTACTCCACTCCCCAAGCTTTCACTTAGGTCTTTCTATTCTTTTTTCAGGCTCAAGAATAAAACCTTCCCTTTTCTAAACTAAGGAAAAACCTTCCCTTTTACAAGCTTAATGACAACGTTTACAATCACTCTCTTTTACAAGGAACAAAAAAGCCAACCTAACCCTTGGTATTTTTCTAAGGTGCAATACCAACCTTTACAACCACTAGCAAAGATTGATCCAAACAATGTCAGTGTCTCGCAATTAAGCAACAAATATACTTTTAGTACTTAAGAAAACGTACTTTAAAAAGAGTAATGAAAAACAATCCTTACTCTTTCTAAATACAAAAGCAACACCAAAAGGTTTACACAAAGAGCTTGCTAAATGTTTACAAGTTGTTCATAAGTGTTTATAAAGTTTCTAACCTCTTTTTGGTCGTCAGAAATGTTTCTTATATAGCCAAATTCCAAAATTAGCCATTGGAATGGTTGATGTTAAGTTTGACAATTTTTCTTCAAAACTAGCAGTTAGAGATGACAACGCTTGTTGTCTAAGATCAATGCTCATTGATGTTGTAATGGCTAGCTCCAATCCCCGTTGTCAATCCTCCTACAGTTGTTGTTCTCAGCTTCAATGCCCGTTGGAGTATGAATAATGTTTGTTGTTTATTTTTAAAAAGCTTGAACTTGGTGCTTTAGTTTTTAAACTTTGCACAGTTGTTTTTCATGCCCGTTGATGAACTCACAATGCCCATTGAGAATGCCTTCAACCCCCTGTTGGAGAAGGACTGATGCCCATTTCAAGTCCAGAAACTTTAACTTAATCTTAGGCACTTTTTCAACACATGTTGTAAGGGTAAGATCAACTCCTATTGCGAAAACATAATGCTTGTTGCGAGGTTCAATGTGCACAGCCATGCCTGACCAATTGTCTAACATCCCAATACTTGTTGGCAAATTTTTAATGTCTGTTGAATCATCTAACGCTCGTAACGATGTCTAGAATGCATAGCTCATGTCATATCAATCGTCCAACGCCTGTTGCATGTTGTCCAATGCCCGTTGAATGTTCACAATGCTCATTTGGAATCTCACAACGCTTATTAAATGTGCACAACTACACCTTTTATACAAAAATACTTGGGGTCACATATCGTCCAAGCATTCATACCATTCTCCCCCAACATTCTCTCCCTTAAGGATACGAAAACATTAAAATACAAACATTAGAACTTCTCAAGATTTTGTTATTGTTTTGTTATCCTTCAAAATACATCATTCAAAGTAGACAAATGATTTCAATACCTTGGAGTCACATGTTTTTCAAATATTTTCCCCCTCGACACAACAAGATATAGATTAAGTTTTGTTTCTTCAAGTTTCTATATTTATTATATTTAAATAAAAATAATATATTTTTAAAAATTGTGAAGAAAGTTTGAGTTGTTGTGAACTGAATCATAGATGAATATCATATTTATTTAAAATATTATTCATGTATTTATTAGTTAAGTATTTTAAGCTTAAATACATTATATTCTTTATATCAGAAAAAATATCTTACATAATGAAAGTTATGTTAACTTATATGTTAGGAGGGTTATATTGTCTTGCTCATCTAAAAAAATATGTTAGACTAAGGTTTAGAATCTTGATCCAATTATAATTGGATGGAGAGTTATGATTGACCATTTTCTACACTATAATAATAAAATAACATGATATACGACACCAATTGCAAAATCTATTTTTTCATGATTATTAAATTATCTTCTTTGGATATATCTTCTTCTTCTTTATATATATATAGCTTCTTAAAGTTAAAGTGATAAAATTAATTTTTCTTTCAAAAATTCAGAACATTAAATTATTAAAAGATATTAAAATTAAACTATAATTAAGCAGAGTGTACCTATTAAAAAATAAATTGTATTGTTTAATATATTTTCGTCAATTCAATTGACTAATATAATTCCGTATACTTTTTAATATGTTATTTTTATGTGTTTATGGATGAAGATGTGTCTTTATATTTTTATTCATGAAAAAATATTATAAAAAAAGTGAATTTTAGATTAACATATATGGTAGTATTATTGTGTAAAATTTTAAATTAAATGTGTAATATTTTAGATTATGTATGCAATTTATTAATTATTTATCATAATTATATAAAATAAAAATTATCAAAATTGATAAATAATTACACATACTAATAAAATTATTAACGAAATACTTAAAAATTATATTCATTACGACATCTACACTTGCTCAATCAACTTTTAGCAGATAGAGTAGTGAACCTAGTAAAGATGATATAAAACATAAAAAAAAAGCAGCACAAGTATTATGTTCAGTGACATAATAAACCTCATCTGCTGTCTATGTTCAGTCATTCTTCTTATTGTTCTTCTTTTCTGCAATTATCAATTTATGAGAAGAGGGTCCAATTTACAGCAAAATTAGCGAACCAAGTATTATGTTCAGTGACATAATTGATTGTTTTTAAAACAAAATAAATGTTAATTGGTTCGAATAATAAAAAGTTTGATTCCCTTAAATAATATCACAAGTCAAAAATTTTATAAATAAAAAAAAGTAATATTAAAGTTTTTTCCCCGTTTAGGGTTCGACTCAGCTTGAACCTGAATTAGTCGAATCCCAATATTTCTGAATAACGAATGGTTAAGATAAAAGAAAACATATTTTTTTTCCTAGTAATTTGCTTAGGATAAGGTTATAGTATTGAACAAGGTGCAACTAAATTGATTAATGTAGGACCCGATTTTTGTTTTCTGTATCCAGAAGGGGGTTTTGCTTTATCCATTTCCATGTCACCATAATCATGACAATTCACTAACTTTGCTCTTCCTCTCATCTAATACGGTAGCGTTTGTTGGAGAATTTATCCATTCCCATGTCACCATAGTCATCACAATTTAATAATAACTTTTTTTTTCTTGTCTCATTAACTAAGATTCGATTGGACAGATTTAAATGAGAAATTTTCAAAATTTTATGGATTTAATTTATTGATATAGATAAAAAAAGTGAATTAACATCTATGAATTGTTTAAATTTATAATTCACTATAATTCTTTAAAATAATAAATTAGAAAATCATTCATACGAGATGAGATTTTCTGGAACTGATTATTTTACTTTTAATAAATGATAGATTTCATAATTAAATATTTTATTCCAAAAATACCTTTAAATCTTTAAATTTATCACACATATAAAATATATTGGATTTTATAAATTTACAAATATTAAAACTTATAGAATTCATAATATTAAAATCTATAAATTCTATAAAATTATAATATTTATTTAACATCATTGATCAATCGTCTTACTTTATAGTTATTATCTTCAAATTTCTTTTAGTATTTATGATTTTTCGTTCTACTAAAACTTACTCTATGTATTTAAATACACATTAAAAGGACCAAGAATTTGTATTTTTGCACCCCATCCTTACGATAGATGATGATGAAATACCAATTGAAACTATACTGATTGTATTTGTGGATTAATCCTCATTAACCTTATTTTCTCATATCTGGTTTAATATGTATTTATCATCGTTGATTGTTTCATATGCTTCCAAATTTCTGTGGCCTAAAAAAGCATCTTCATTATTAGACTCAGTCTAGTGTACGAGACCAAGGTTTGCATTTGATCAACCTTTAGGCTTCATTCGGTTCAACCACTTATTGAACAATAAAGGGAAAGAACCCTTTTTCAATTTTTGTTTTCTTTTTTGTGATATTATAGATGTTGCCTTGTCATGCTTAATGGAGAAATTCATTTTTTCTTTATTAACTCTCTTTCTTTACTAAATTATATATAAGAAAATGGAATCAAAATACTAAAGCTTTATTTATTTCATAGAAAATAATTTGTTTAAAAATATATAATTTTTACGAAACATATTTTTTGAGCAATATATTTTCTGGTGTTTGAAAGACATTACAAAAATATATTAATTTTCTTTGGATTTATAAGATTATGATAAAATTTAAATTATAAATATATTTATACTATTTATTGTTTAATATAACATACATAATTATAAATTTTTAAAATTTTATTTACTTGATAATAACTTTTTGATAAAATAATAATTGATCATTTAATTAATTAATTTAAAATATATTATTACAATCTTCAGTATAATATCTGAGTTTATGATTAGTATTTCTTTATATCCGTAAGAGGAAACCGTCACTGTAGAAAAAGAAAAATATAGATTCCAAGATGATTTTTCTAGTTGACATTTTTTTTTCTCCCACATTTAATTCTTTTTTGTGCTCTTTAATTAAAAAATTAATTAGACAATTTTTTTAATTTTTAATCTTTTAATATGCATG
>CATIWR010008395.1:0-10380 GCA_949677035.1 Omphalea diandra | reverse complement strand
TATATATATATATATATATATATATATATCTCATGCACCTATATATTTTACTATAAATTTTGTCTTATCTTTCTTTTAGTATTTTTAGAAAAAATAGAATTCATAAATTTGTTATGTTATTATTCTTCATCTTAGTTTGAGATCAATTTATGCATTTTTCATATATTATAAAATGATTTAAGCATTCTCAAGAAAAAAAAAAAATTCAACCTCACTTGTCAATTAAACAAATCAATCTCAAAGATAAATTTATATTTGATGTATTTTAATAAACCATCCTAAACACCTCAAAATTTGACTCAAAATTTTGAGAACAACTTGAAATGAATTTTAATAAATTTTTTTTTTTATGAAAGTGTTATTTAAAATCACATTTTATTTTATATGATAAGATAAATTAAATAGAAAATAAAATTTTACTTATATAAAATTAGCATCAAAATTATATAAATTTTATTAGTTAGCTAAATCAAAATTAAATAATCATTACGCTCGATTAGAACTCAAAACTACAATAAAATAAATAAATTAAGTTTGAGTATCATAATACTAGGCTAAATTATAGTTCTAATATCTTGTAATTTCTTAATTAAAATATAAAACCATGATTATAATTATAACTTTAATTTTGCTTTCTTGAATATAAAATTATCATTATAAATTTAATTTTGCTTTCTTGAATATAAAAAATATATTAAAGAAATCGTTCATTTATTAGATATCAATTGAAAATTTTGTATAAAATTAATTGATAATAAAAATTTTTATGGAACTCATTGGATACCAATATTTAGAGTAAATTTATCATTTATTTTTATAATATTTATATGCATAATGGATTTATCTTGGATACTAGTTAGGGATTTAAATAGGTTAGTCAATTTGAAAATTGAAAATTTTTCTAATTGAACTAAAAATCAAGAATTTGAAAATAAAAAAATTATAATCAAATGAATTCCAAAAAATATTTATACTAAAACAAATCAAATACATTTTCTTTTAGTTATAGATATTTAGATATTTCAAGTAGTTTGATTTGATATAATTCAGATATTTCAGATTTTTAAGTATTTCATTTAGGAATATATATTATAAAATAATATATGTTATAAATGAATATATAAAAATAATATGTATATAAAATAATATATGTATATAATAAAATAGTATAAAAAGTACATATTCTATGCCTTAATTTTTATCATTTTTAATATAATTCAGTTTAGATTGATAAAAAAAATCGGTCTCATCATGATTTACTACACTTTGTTTTGATCAATTTAAAATTTAAAATTTTTTTAGCTTATTGACTTTTGAAATCCAAATTTTTTTGACTTTTGAAATCTAAATTTTTTTGAATTTTGATAAAATTGATCAAGTATTTTAATTTTGCCATGATTAGCAAAACTAATAAAATTTTGACAAATCTAGCCAGAATTCAAATTGATCAAAACAAAATGATATATCACTGTGACCTAGCAAAATCAACAAAAATAAATTTTTATAAAAAAATTAGTAAAATCAATTAACATTTGTTTTGAACATTAATTAATATTATTTTAACTCAATATTTTAACGTAGTACATTATCATATTTTGATCAATTTAAATTTTAGCTAGATTAATCAAAATTTTATTAGTTTTAGCTAATTTTATCATAATTAAAAGGATTGACTAATTTTATCAAAACTTGAAAATATTTGAATTTTAGGAATCAATAAGCCTTTTCAATTCTTTTTATTCTCAATTAATTTTCAGTTTCAAAGATTTTGTTCATGTCAAATCTTTTATATCCCATGCATAACACTAGTATCAACATCAAAGAATTATGATAGAAAGATACTTGAGGTCTTAATATAATACTATTAAATTATTCATTTCAAAAATATAAAAAGATTTATAAGTGAATTGTACAATTCTCTATTAATATAAAAAATTCAATTATCTTAATAAATTTTAAAAAATAATTGGTTAAAAATTAATAAATATTATTTTAGTTAAAATATGCATATTATTTTCCATTAATAAAAATTTTAAATAATCTCTATTTTACTTTTAACAATTTATTTTTCTTATTTATCTAATCTATCTAATTTATTTTATTTGTTTTATCTTTCTTTTTTATTTGATTGTTAAATTTTTTCTCTAATTTTAACATTACACTTTTTTCACCTTTCTTTATGTTTTTTTATTCATTATTTTCTTTTGATTATTTTAATATCTTTAATCACAATTTATAACTATTTTATATTTTTTTTGGTAAATTATAAATTGTTGGATTAGGTTATTCAAAACTAAGTCAAAACTCTCTTTTGATATTGACAATATAGATTGAAAGATTCTATTGTCAATTTCAAATGTTGAGCTTGCAAATATTTAAGTATGATCGCTTTGGAATTTGAATGGAAGCCTTAATATCAAAGATTGAAATTTGCATCCTAATTCGTAATCATGAAGCTTGTGACCGCTTTCGTATAAAAGAGTTTAATGCATCTTATACAAACAATTTCATTGTGCATGTTGCGTCCATAATAGTAATCGTGATTTTTACATTCACTTGTAGGGAATCGAATCTTCAACAAAATTATGTTAGGTGTTTTAAGGAAATGTTGAAAGATCAAATTTCACGATAACAAAATAATGGTAGTGATGACGAATTTGATGAAACAACTTCTCCATTTAAGTAAATGATTTTGTAGTGAGCATTGCATCCAAAAAGGAAAATAGAGACCGCGACTTTCATTATTGCTCAAGAAATACAATGACTATTTTTCTTGAAGAAGCAATGGTTTTATATCACGTAGACCAACCATTAGATGCAAACTGGGTTATGTGAATCTCGCGACTATGAATGAGGGTCTAGATCGTGAATTTCATCTGACAAGCAATAATGCAGGATTTGCCTAGTATACTTTGGAGATTTGAAAATAGTTTTGTTTGTAACATCTCTTTGACGGTTAAAACCTATAAATACACCACCAAATGGACTTGAATGCAAGAGAATAACATTCATTATAGCAAAACTCTTACAAATTCATTTCTTAACCTTTAAGCTTTCAATTTCTTATAGTTGTATTATTATTTGGTGTAAGCATTAAACACCAATGGGTTTAGGTTTAAGAGTGAGACTTTATAATAGAAAACTCTTATTATGGTTTAAAGTGAGCCTTAGAAAATCTTGTATAGGATGTGTGTTAGCCTTGTGAAACACTAATGAGGTTGTATGTGAGCTTTGTAAAAACACAAGTTGTTGAACTAGATGTAAGCTTTAGAACGCCATTAGATATTAGTGGAACACCTTAATTGGAAGAATTGAGGAATGGATGTAGGATTGGTTTATACCTGAACCACTATAAAATTTTATGTGTTCTATTCTTCTTTTATTCCTTCTATTTATTGCATAATAAACCTTCCCTCTAAAATTTAAAATTTTCCTCCAATTAACCCTCTTTCTTAGTGCATAAGGGCCAATAAGTGGTATCAAAGTCAAGTCTTAAACAAAACTTTAATTGAGTGAGAAAAGATCATGGTACAAGAAAGAATCCACACTCACCTCAAGTCTTACTTTGATGGAACCAACTATACATATTAGAAGTATAAAATGAAGATCTATTTAGATAGTAATGTGGTGAATTTGTGGGACATTGTAGCCAAAAGAATGGAAGACTACAACCAAAATTGTAGATGACAGTGAAAAACTAATCGCAAGGAAAGAATAGGTGGAAACATACAGAAAATCAAATGGGAAGAACAACAGGGCAATGACCATTCTTCTTAGCTCCTTATCAAGAGAGGAGATTGATAGAGTGTAACATTGCCTAACTGCCCATGGGATATGAAAGGCATTGGAGAACTATCATGAAGAAACTAAATTGGTGAAATCAAATAGGTTGGAAACATATGTGACACAGTGGGAGTTCTTCATGATGAAAGACAATGAAACCATCACCAACATGACAAATAGACTTCTCTCTATTGTCACAAACATGAAGAAGTTTGAAAGAATTCTTACCAATCATGAGGTAAACACTAAAATTCTTAAATCTCTTCCCTTTGAGAAATTTGGTGCTAGAGTTTGTAGCATACAAGAATCCAATCTAGAGATTGAAAAGGTGTAAACAAATGTCCTTATTGGCAAGCTACTCATTCATAAGTTGGCCTTGAAAAAGGATGGGGAGATGAAGACAATAAAAAGACAAGGAGATAAAAATGATAAGGTTGAAAAGAAGACTCTTGCTCTCAAATCCTTAACTATAGATAAGGAGGTTGAAGTTGCCTCTAGTGATAATGATGAGAGTGAGAAGGAGGAAAAGGAACTAGCCATACTCTTAAGGAAGACCAAAAAGCTTATAAAGAGAAGGAAAGATGAGAAGAACTTTAAAAGAGCATCTCCCAACTTTAAAGATAAGAAGAATGAAATGACTTATTAAGAATGTGAAAAATAAGGTCATATCAAATTCGACTGCCTCAAGCTCAAAAAGAAGAAAAAGTGGGACAAGGAAAAGAAGAAGAGTTTTAAGGCTACATGAGATGATAACTTAAGTGAAGAAGATGAAGATGAAAAAGTTGCCAACCTATGCCTCATGGCTTAAGATGACTCCTCCAATGATGTAAGTACTTCTTCACATTCTTATCATAATATGAAAACTTTGATGATGTGGATGATGAGCTTCTTAAAGCTCTAACCTTGAGATGTGAAAAATATAAATCTCAAATGAAAACTTACAAGAAAATTTTTTCAAAACTTAAGGATGATTTTAAAAACCTAAATGATCTTATAAGTGACTTGAGGTCTTCTAATGACCAACTAAAAAAATCCTTAAAAAATCTTTCATAATCTTCATCCTTTTTTTATTCTTTGAGAAAAGAAAATGATTCTTTAAAAGGTAAAGTTATTGAGCTTAGGAATTGCATATCAAGATTTCATAAAGGGAAAGAAGTTTTGGATACTTTAATTGTATCTTAAATACCTTCCTTAGTGAGACATGGTTTAGGCTTTAATAGAGCCTTTTCATTTATATCTTCTCCTTCCACATTCATTAGAGCATTTACACCTCAAACTTCAAGTATTGAGATTGTTTAGAAGAAAAGTGCTCCTAACACTAGGTCAACTATGCCAAAGGGCAAATGAAAGGATCCTCAAGGCTTAAGAGCTAAGTCTTAAAGAGCAAATCATACATACATCTATACCAAGAGGCATGCTCAAAGGCACACATATAAAAATTTCCCTCCTACTCCTCACCACTCATGTACTTGTAGGCACTCTCAAAACCAAAGTAGAAAGCCTTCCACTCATACCAAGGTTATACATAGGAGAAAAACTTATAAATCTAAACTACAATGTCACTATTGCATGAGGTATGAACATATTAATGTCTTTTGCTACATTAGGAAGGTACATTTAAATTAGAGGACCCTTTTAAGCCTAACCCCTAAGGACCCAAGTACACTTGGGTATCTAAATAAAACTAAATTGTTTTTGTGTTGTACGATTGTTTGAAAACTACCAAAGAAGATAATGATTGACATGTGGATAGTGGGTGCTTAAAGCACATGACTGGAAATAAGAAGCTATTCATAATGATGGTAGCAATGTCACATTTGAAAATAATGCCAAAGGTAAGGTAATTGACATTAGAATTATTGGTAAGAAAGGTTGCTCCCTTATTGATAATGTTCTTTTAGTTGAAGGGTTGAAACATAATTTATTAAGTGTAAGTCAATTATGTAACAAAGGTATTACAATCACCTTTGACCCTAAAGAATATTGGGTTATCACCTTGGTGGATAAAAAGCTAGTCTTTAAGGGTGAAAGGAGAGACAATACTTACTTAAATAATGTAATAGATGACATATCATAAAGTATGTTAAATACTATAATAGTTTAATACTTTATATTTGATCTTTGATTTTTTAAAGGAAAAATCAAATAGTTATTAACTTGGCTAATTGGCTTTAAAAATAGCTAGTAAATAAAATTATTAAAATCATGAATTGATATGTTTAGCATAATTTAACAAACAAATGATTAAAAATTATCTTAATTAATTTACAATTTAAAATAACTATGATGAAAATATAATTTTTAAATTTAAATTTATATGAAATCTAATTAAAATTTTTAAGTAAGAAAATAAAATTTTACATCATTTGCAACTAAACTGTAGGCCTTATGCACCAAAAGGGGGTTGAATTGATAAAAAATTTAAAATTTTTGGAAGGAAGTTTAGTGATTTAAGTTTTAGAAGAAGTAGAAGAAGAATAAAACATGTAAAAGTTTATAGTGCTTTGGATATTACCAAACCTACATCCACTCTTTAATCCTTTTAATTGACTGTTCCACTAATGTCAAATGGTGTTTTAAAGCTCACAACTAACTTTATAACTTGCGTTTTACAAAGGTTCACACACAACCTTACAATTGTTTTACAAGACTAACATTCAACCTAAATAAAGAGTTTTATAATCAAATGCTAACTCTCAAACCCAAACCCTATGGTATTTAATGCTCACACCAAAATGCTAACAACTCAATACAAGAAATTGAATGCTTAAGAGTTGATAAATAAATTTGTAAGAGTTGGCTACAATGAATGCTATTCTATTTTTCATTTATGTCCATTTAATGGTAAAATTTATAGGTTATTCCTACCAAAGAGATGTTAGAGACAAAATTATGCCCAAATCTCTAAAGTGTGCTAGACAAATCTGTATTAAATATATGTCAGGCCACAGTCGCAGCTACTATAAGTAAATAATGGTTGTTAACTATCTTTCGCTCTGAAATTTGCCTAGACGTGGGCGAGAACTTTAGATATGACTAACGACTAGTGACATGTGACAATTCGACATTGAGCCTTTAAAAGGTTAGCCATTGGAGCCTTTTCTTGGTTTTGGAATGTCACGACCACTATTTCAAGGTGGCGACCACAAACTCAATCACTCTGGCTAACTGACACTATTGCTAGTCACAATTGCCACTATCCAATTTAGAGTTCTTGAGTTGGGCTTGTAGCGACTACTATGATAATGTTGCAATCGCGACATATGAATTTTAACTATTCTGTGACACATGGCTTGAGATGGATGGAGCTTTAAAATTCCTCCAAACTTAATTGAAAGTTACGGTCGCTGTCAAGGATGTGATACTCACTGCGATTGCTACTGTCCAATATGTGTCTAAGACTTCTCTTAGTAGTAGTGGCTATTTTGTGAGTGGTACTGTCCAATATGTGTCTAAGACTTCTCTTGGTAACAGTGGCTATTTTGTGAGTGATAGTTGCGATTTACAGGTTCTTCTTGATTTTGTGCTCCATTCAACTTCCAATGATGTTCTAACTTAATTTCTGAATCACCATACTTATACAAGATATTAAAACTATTCTATTTTTTTTGTTAAGATCAAAAGAGAGTTTGACCACCTAGTCCAACATAAACTATTAAACATTGAGCCACTATACACACACACACACACTTAGTTTTTACTTAAGGTGCATTGCATGTGATTAAAATAAATTATTCTTGTACTTATTTTATTTTATCAAATTGCATAAGAATTTTTGTAATAGATATTAAAATACTTTTACATAATATTACTTTTAATTACTCATAATTTTATAGTAAATAAGCTATAATATTTGAGTTTGTCTAAAATTGAGTTTTATTAATGGTCATAGCAAAATAAAAGCGCATTGATTTTTTTTTAATTGAAAAGGGTATCCTTCATTTTTCAACTGGAGAGAGAGAAATTTTTAGTAAAAATATGGGTTCTCTATATTTTATCTTACAATTATCTCAACTTGTATGATATTTCTACAAAAATTTATGCAAATCATTCTTATTTTATTACACAAATTATTTAATAGATATAAATCTTCTAAAATTATGATTGGACAGTTAGCTTTTATTATCTATGCAATTGAAATTTATAATATAATAATAATTATATAATTATATTTATTATTATCAATTTAAAAAAATTCTATACTTTTTTAAGTTCAAGAACAATTTTCTTTTAGTTACTTTTATATACAGTATAAATATAGATGATATATATATATATATACACACACACACACACACACACACACACACACACACTATGTATAAAGACAACAAAACATAGAGAAAAATATTTATAGATAAATATAATTAATTTTTAAATTTAAATGATAAATAATTATAATAATTAATTAATTTTTTATTTAATTTAAAAGTTTTTAACTTAGATAAAATTTACTCTAAATTTTAAAATATTTTAGAAATAAAAAAACTAACTTAACGATGTAAATATTTTAATTCATTATTTAAGTTATTTTAGATAATCGTAAATTTAAAGATTGAAATAATATCCATTATTTCAGTTACTTTAAATAATTATAAACTTTAAAATTGTGATAATAATTTGTTCTATAAATAAATATCATCCATCCAATTAAAATTTATAATTTGGGATTATCATTGTTAATTTAAAAGAATTTATACACTTTTATGTCTAAATTTTTTTAGTTAGCTTCTTTTATATATAGTATAAATAAAATATTTTAAAAAATAAAATAAAACTAGTTTAAGGATATAAAAATTTGTATCCATTATTTTAGTTATTTTAAATGATCATAAATTTTAAAAATTAAAATAATATTCATCATTTCAGATAATCACAAGTTTCAAATATTGAAAAAATAGTTAATTATATAAATAAATATTATCTATCTAAATAAAATTTATAATTAAGGTTACTATTATCAATTTAAAAAAATTATGTATAAATTTTTTTTTATAATTAATCACTTTTATACATAGTATGAATTTTTAGAAATAAAATAAGATATTATTCAGTAAAACTGAAATTTAAGTATTGAAAATTAAAAATTAAATAATTTTAGTACTTAAAATTTAAGAGTTAAATAATTTTAGAATTAAAAATTTTAAAAGATGAATGGTAGTTGAACAAATATCAAATTCTAAAAAAAATCAGATCTCACAGATAAATTTAAAACAAGATAACGATATACTTTTCAAGAAATTATCATATAATTTAATTTTAAATATTTTAAAATTATTAATTATATCATTACCAATGAAAAAAATTGTGATAATGAATGGATATATCAAAATAATATTTTTTCTATATTTAATCCATTCAATACAAAATTTTTACTTATCAAATTAAATGATTATTAAAATTTAGTACTTGATAAAAAAAATTACCAAATACACTTAAAATGTTAAAAACTTTAAAAAAAAAAACAATTATCAAACAATCTTACAAAAAATAAGTATTGAATATTTGAATTTTAAGTACTTAATATGGTTATCAATCAAAGATGTTGAACTAGGATAATCAATCCTAGGTTTAGAACCTCTTTTGATCTTGACAAAGTAGATTGATCATCACTCATATTTCAAATAAGTGTTGTTCTTGCAGAATTGAATCAATCTCTCAAGAAGAATTGAAGAAGTTGATGAACTCCAAAGTGACATGTAAATCGCGACCGCAATCTAGGATTCGCGATCGCGACTCATGTTAAGACATCCTGAAAATCAAGTAGGCGAAATCGCAGAGCCATTCTCGGCCGTGATGCTTGGAAAGAAAAAAGTCAGATTAACATAGATGAATTCGCGGTGGAAGTCTCGTTTGAATCGCGACCGCGAATTTCAAAGAAATTCAAAAGGGAAGCAAGCTTACAACCACGACTTGACAAGTGTCCCAGAAGACTGTTGGAAGTCAAAAATCGCGGAGACATCTTGCTGGTAGCGACCGCGATCCTTGTGGAAGAAAGTTAAGCAATTTGGCAGTTGGATTCGCGGCCTCTGTCGCGGCTTGTGCAAGAAAACTCGCAACCGCGACTTCTGAAAGTAGGTAAAAGACAACGACTACATTTTTCTGGTGAACTAATAAGAAGCTACCATGTGGACTAGCCATTAGACACAAACGAGGTTTCCCTTGAAGAATTTGGATTTCACGACCGCGAAAGACAGTAGCGACCGCAATTTCATCCTGACAAGCATTAAATGCAAAATTTGTCAAGCATGTCTCAAAAATTTGATGAGCTATGATATGCAACGTCTCTTTGGTGAAGTTTGGCTATAAATACTCCACCAAACAACCATGAAAAAGGTTGCTAAGGAATTTATTACAAGTGTTAAAAGCTCTCAATCTTTGCTACTCATTTTCTTCATCTTCTTTACAAGTGTTAGGTGTGAGCATTAAACACCAAAATTGTAAGGTTTTGAGTTAGCCTGTAAAAACACTTTTAGAAAGGTTTAAGTGTAAGCCTGTTGAAACACTTGAGTGAGGTTTTGTGTTAGCCTAGAAAACACTTTGTTGTAAGGTTGTGTGTTAGCCATTAAAACACAAGTTGTATAAGTTGGGTGTGAG
>CATIWR010008386.1:0-20152 GCA_949677035.1 Omphalea diandra | reverse complement strand
TTTTCCCTCAAAATCTGACCCTAATGGTCTGTATTCTTATCTTAAATTAGTCAAAAGATTGAGGCTGGTTTCCTATTGGTTGAAAGTTAAAAGATTTGCTTTTAGTCCTTCTTCTTCACTCCTTCATCACCTTCGTCCATTCTCTAATTTCTAGATGCTCCTTATACTTTTAGATGAGCTCTCAAACACCATTATTTATGATAAAAATACAGACCATTAGGGTTAGATTTTGAGGAAAAAAATGTGGGTTATACCAGAAACAAAGAGAGAGCAAAGGAAGAAGAAAGAAAGGAAGAAGAAGAAGAAGAAGAAGAAGAAGAGAGGGAAAATAGTGAGCTGCCTAAGGTTTTCCAATTTTGGGATAGTAGGCAAGTAATTTATCTTCTTCTCAACTGGAATTAACCTCTTATGACATGTTAATCATGCATGGTTAGTTAGAATTATGAAGTAATTGAAGTAGAGCTATTGGATGGAAGTTGTAATCTAAGAGAACAAGAGCTGATTCTGTTGATTTTGCTGTTAGAGCAGAATTTTCCACCCACTATTTTGTAACACTAGAAGAGGAATTAGGGAAAGTGTAAAACATGAAAATTGTAGCCTTATGTCTCATATAAATTCATATGAAACACTTTTACTTGATTCTATGTGTGTGAAGAGATATGACCCCTTCAGTAGGACTAGATCAAATTCGAACCGAGATGATCTCAGTCTTCTATTTTCTTATATTTTGATGGCTTTATATTCTGATTTTGATAGAGTGAAAGACATGAAACTTGTAGGGTTATATTCCCTCTAAATAACTTTAAGCAATTTTGATTATTTTGCTGTGTAGAAAGAGATATGGCTCATTGATTGGGACCAACTCTATAACCGGATGACACACCACCTTTCTTTTAATTTGGTTTTCCGAGAATTTGATGGATATATATTCAGAATTTGATGATTGTCCAAACTTGAAAGTTGTACATTTATGTATGATTTACATACCTGTGAAATAAGTTTGCCAAATTTGGCAAGGATGTTGAGATGTTGTCCCTTCATCATGACTGGTTGGCAACATGTTACAAACCTGCACATCCTGAGATTTGTCCTTTGTTTTGGTGACCTTATAAACTGAATTAGATAATGAGTAAAACATGAAAAATGTTTCTTCATATGTTTTCTAACTGATGGTAGATTATCACTGCAATTAGATGTGTACAATTTGAGATATGCTTAAGAATGAAAGACCTACTCAGACTGAGAGAACACAGCAATAGGGCAACACTTAAAAATTCACCACATTTTATGTTCATCTGATATTGACCTAAAATTTGAATATATTGTCCCATTATATGTCTAGTTTGTTTGAAAAAAAAATCAAGCCATTTGGATTAGTATATCTAGAGTTATTGTGGTGAGAGTGTAGCCAGCTCAGGCTGCCCTATTAGGAATATATGCATAAACATAGGTCCACTTGCATAGATCATGCACCAAGCATTCATAATCATTTTGATATACTTGTAACCATGTATGTATCAAATGTTAGGATCTCAATACTTTGAAGAATCCCTACCATAAAGGTTGGTCACATCAAAAGGTGAGTAGAAATAATAATTGGATTCAATGTGCGTGAGTAGAAACGATAATTGGATTCAATGTGTGAGTAAAAACCATAATTGAATTCAATGGGTGTATGTAATAATTGTATGATATGATTATGTTCTATTGCATGCATATATGATTGAATTGTTACATATGATATGATTATGTTCTATTGCATGTATATATGATTGAATTGTTACATGTGACATGAAAATATAAGTTAAGTGAGAACGATTGAATTGTTACATGTTACATGGGAATAATATGATTATGTTTTATTACATGTATATATGATTGAATTATTACAAGTTACATGGGAATATAGGCCAAGTGAAAATTACATGCTTTTAACGATTACTTGGCATATCATTTGTGAATAAGCACTTGCACATGGAACTAAAAGGGCGTTGTGACCAACTTGTCAAACACTTGCAAATGAATTACAGGACAATGGACCAATAGGTTCCAAATCATATGTTACCTGAATCACATGAATATCCCGAGAGCAATGTTTGCCTTGCTCGGTCACGACAAAAACAAAGCTATTCATTTGTACTTGCATGGTCAATTGTTATACTTGCAATGTATCTTGATGATATCTGATTATAGATTATGCCATCAGGATTTGATTATTGCTTTTATTCACTGAGTCGCGACTCACCAAATCGCAAATTATTTTTCAGATACTGAAGCATAGACTTTGCACACTTTGGTACATAAAGTCTTGCATAAAGACACATGGAACACAGGTCGTCGACTGAATTCTAACTCTCTCTCCTTGTGTAATACATACATTTAATAGGAACAAGTTATGGTCACTGGTCCTGAAATTAGTTAACACATGTGTACATTAAATACATATGGGATTATTTTATGTATGATGAATAAACCTTAATGTGTATGTATTTCTGAACATGAAATGCCATGATTTGTAACTGAAGACGATAGTTACAGTTGGTGGTATCAGAGGATTCAAGCATATGCGGGGCAGACGTGCAAATCCCGGTGTGTATGATATTGCGGGGCCGATGGGCAAATCCCGGATGTTGAGTGCTTTGATAGGTACCAGTTGTAGCCACGTTGTGACGTTACAATTTGTGGTATCAAAGCTAATTTACAAATGAGAACAATGGATGTCACAGTTATTGGTTTGATAAATGAATTTAGATGTTACAGTTTTGGTATCAGAGAGGGCTCAAGCATACACGGGGCAGACGTGCAAATCTTGGTGTGTATGATATCACGGGGCTGACGGGCAAATCCCGAATGTTGAGTGCTCTAATAGGTACCGATTGTAGCATTACAAATTGTGGTAGAAAATTAATTAGTATCAGAGCAACATGATTTGTAAACGCAAAAGGTCGTTACATTTATTAGTATCAGAGCAAATATGAATACGGTCGTTACATAGACTTTCATCTAACTTCTAATGCAAACCTAACTTAAAACTATAAAAACAACACTTAAGCAAGATGTTAGAACCAATCAATATTCATTGTCAAGATCAAAATAAATCATTGATTAGGTTTGACCAACCTAGTCTAACATCTTTGTTATTGTCTATTTTCTTTTTTGAGCCTATCATGTAATGATAAAAAAAAAATGTACTTATTCTTTTTCATTTCATCAATGAAATTTCAAATTTTTTGTCAATTCAATTTACATTTTCTTCTTCATTAACCTATTATTTGTATATGGTTAATGTTGATTAGATGAACAATTCAATGTTGATTTAATACATCCCTTTAAATTGAAGACAATCTATTTAACTTTTTAGAGCCTGCATTTCATATAAATACATGCATTATTACTATTTTGTGCATCATATCAATACCCTTTATTTTGATAGTTATATATATATATATATATATATATATATATATAATTCAAATTAGTCACTAAAATACAACTATGATTACAAATTAACAGTTAGATGTAATTTTTAGAAAAATCTCACCAGCTTCTTGACTTGTGCTTAAAAAACAATGCATTTACATTGATCGCATTAAAAAAAAGTTTTGCACCTTAGCACTAATAGGGCCCATATTGCCACATTAACACTAACAGTCCCCTCCACTTATCTACCTTAGCCTCACTTACCTTTTCTTATGCAATCCTTTCTATCTATTCTCTCTTCTTTCACATACCTTCTTTTCTTTTTCCTTATTTTGTAAATAAATATAATTATTTGAAAAGTGAAAAATACATATCATTATGTTTGGTAGTGGAATTTTAATTTGAAAAGTAATGTATAAGAATTTTTTTATTATTCTCTACTACATTTGAAACTAATATGGGAATAATCATTCAAACCTAAAACGCAATATTAAAAAAAGTATAAAGGATAAATTAAGTCCCTAAACGTTTTCAAATAGATCGTTTAAACGTAAATTACCAATTTGGGCTTATTAAACCCAACTACTAAGGCATTTAGTTTTATTAAGCCCATATTTAATTTTAATTTATCCATGATTTACACATGGTCAAAGAAAATTTTTAAAAAGTTATTCCTATTATCATCTCCATCTATTCTATTTTTCCTCTCTCTTTTAGAACACCATCATCATCCCCAACCATTGTTCTTTGCTTGTGCTACATCAATTAACAAAATGTCAAGTTCAAAATGAGGATGAAGAAATGAGAAAGTAGTGGATGGCTTGGATCCACAACAAATAATATCATTTCGTGGTGTCAGAGAAGATGATTGACTACTGTGTTTCTCACGCCATCTATGATGATAATGAGAAAGTATACATTTTATTAGTTGATTATGATCTCTTTCATTTATTATGTTTTTATACTTCAAAGGTTCATCTTTTGTCCTTTTTAGAATTTCAATTGAGAGAATTGCATTATCTTCTTGGACTATTATTTTTATATAAAATAACTAAAATTTTCAAAAAATTTATTAGTAGGTTTGATTTAAGTTGACCTCACATGAAGGAGAAGGACATAGGACTAGATTAATAAAATTCATAAAAAGAATCAATAAGGAATAGAGGAGTCTATGTTTCCATATGGGGAATATTCATAATTATTCATTGTATAGACACCTCTCACAAAAAATACATCTATATCATTAAATTGCCTCTACGGTTAAATTTTTCAAAAGATTAGATAATTGAATATGGTTGACATTTTTTTTTCCTTTTTAGGAGTGTAGCTTATAACATAGAGCACCAGTTAGAGTTGGACTGAAACTCTTGATTTTTAATGTGGGATTGGGACTCCTGATTTTTTATTTGTATGAGCACATGAATTTTTATATGTTTAGTGATTCTCTAGTGTTTGATTTAGACTCTTGATTTTTGATTTGAGGATATCAGCCATAATGGAGCCAAACTTTGATTAGAATTTTGGATGATGATATTATAATAATTTGTAAATATTACTAATAGATAAATTGGATTTGTTTTCCTTTTTTTTTCATCATGAATTACATAAAAAGGAGATAATGGTTAAATTTTATTTTTATATAAATATTTGTTTAGTCTTACAATTCTATCAATTAATACCTTAATTCCATCCAAATTTGTGAAATAATGCTTAATTTCTACCTTTAATTGAACCTCAATTTAGATCTATTGTGTTTATAGGCAAAGAATCAAAGAAAGAAGATTAAAGCAAGAAAAAGAGATGAAGCACGGCTAAGCACATGGTCATGCCTTCATTTGAGAAGAAAAGTTCAAGAGGACAGAAACATGCAACACAGCCATGCGCATGACCATGCACATCATTAAAATTAGAATTGTAACTCACATCCTAGAGGGATTCATTTTCCTTTTATGGGCATTCAAGCTTCCTAATTTGAATAGATGTCTAGAGGACTATTTAAGGAGAAGAGATAGTAAGAAACAAGGTATGTGGGGATAACTAAAGGAAGAGATTATCATTTAAGCAAGGTGTACATCAAAATTTCTAAAGAAAGGAAAGTACAAGGAATCAAGAAATCAAGAAGAAGTTTATAGCTAGTCTTGGAGCTGAATTACTTGCTTTCTTTTCTTCTTTTTATTTCATTATAAACTAAACCTTTATTAGCTAGGTTTGCAAATGGATATGGTATGACTTTCATTGGATTTTCATAATCTAAATTTATTTAGTTGCTTCCATCATTGATGCTAGCAATTATTGAGTGTTTATTATTCGATTAATTGGCCATTGATTATCTTAGTTTTGTGAATCAACAATCGAGAGGTGTTGTTCATAAAATAGAGCTTTCAACAATTCCCTTACTTTGTTATTGAGTTGAGAAACCCTAACAAGCCATCGTTATCTTTAGAGTCTTGAATTAAGAGGCAATTGCATGATGTTTGGCTTTTAAGTTGAGGAATCTTTAGCTAACTTATTTTTGTATGTCAATGTCTACTTAAGAGAGATTAATTGACAACCATAACGACTTGATAGTAGTACGCATTGCATGAACCAACTAGACTAGGATTAGGGATCCAACAGAAGGTCATCAAGTAAAGTTGAACCCCTAGCTATTCTTATCCATTGATTATCTTTCATCTTCATCAGTATTTTACTTTGTTTTATTTATTTACAATTGAAATTATCATCTACTATTAATTCTCTAGACAATATAAGATATAAGATACTTAGCACTTAAACTTGGTCCTCATGGGAATAATATTCATACTCACAAAGTACATTTTATTACTTTGGACCTGTTCACTTGTGTCTTAAGGGATTTTCATATAGCATGCAACTGTCATTAAGTTTTTGGCATCATTGTTAGGGATCGACGACTTTAATACTAAGTTATTATTTTTGTATTACTATAGAATTTTATTTTCTTATGTTTGACCATATTTCTTATCAATTTATTTTAGGTGCATGACTAGAACCTAAAATTAAGAGCACGAAGAAGAATTTACTTCCTACCGATCTAGAAATTGAATGCACCCTAAACCAAAATGCTTCCTGTACACAAACAAGTGCTTACTGTGCACTTGTAACTTAAGGGATTTTTATATAGCACACACCTATCATCAAGTTTTTGGCATCATTGTTGGGGATCAATGGCTTTAATACTAATTTATTATTTTTGTATTACTATAGAATTTTATTGTCTTATTTTTAACCATATTTCTTGTTCATTTATTTTAGGTGCATGACTAGAACCTAAAATTAAGAGCACGAAGAAGATTTTACTTCCTGTCGATCTAGAAATCAAATGCATCTTAAACCAAAGAAAGCAAGGATAATAACAAATTCAAAAGATGGCAAACTAAGGAAACTGACCTTTGAAGGATTTTGCCACACCTCCTCTTAAAGGACTACAAATACCTTTAAGATTAAGCTGATATTCATTCAAATGCTTACCAACACTCTCCAATTCCATGGCCTCTCCCATGAATATCCAAATGTGCACATAGCTAATTTCTTTGAGATTTATGACACATTTAGGCAAAATGGGATGTCTATAGATACAATAAGACTACGCCTTTTTACTTTCACTTTAAAGGACAAGGCAAAGATGTAGATTAATTCATTTGAACCTGGGTGTGTCACTACGTGGGTTCGACTCTCTCAAGCATTTTTTTTTGTAAATATTTTCCTCCATCTAAAATGGCTAGACTTAGAAATGAGATCACTACTTTCAACCAATTAGATGGGAAAACATTGAACAAATCTTGGGAACGATTCAAGGACCTTTTGAGAAGGTGTCCCAACCATAAAATTTTGAAGTGGTTAATAGTACACACCTTCTACAATGGACTCATTAGGCAAATCAAGATCACTATAGATGCAGTAGTAAAAGGATCCCTATTAGATAAGATAACCAATATAGCTTATGATTTGATTGAAACAATGGCAAAAAATAAGTACCAAGCTTATGAAAAAACTTTGCTAAAGAAAATAGCAGTGGTTCATAACTTGAATGTCTTCCAAACCTTGCAAGCTCAGGTATCTACCTTGTCTGAATAATTGAATGGCTTTATTTGTAATGTAGTGTCCTCTTCTTTTTTGCAGGATATATGCAATTTTTATGGGGAAAATAAACATAAGAGTGTTGATTGCAAGCAAGGAACCTTTTTGGCCAAGAGTTTGTAAACTATGTTGGAAACTTTAATCGTTAACCCAATAACCCACACTCAACTACCTATAATTCAGGTTAGCGAAATTACCCAAACTTCTTTTAGCTCAATAACAACACCTTAAACCCCAAAGCTTAAGGGCACCACCAGGTTTTTAACCCCCACTACCAAACTATTAACCTTAAGAAAAGAAATCGAGTCTAGAAAACCTTTTAAAAAAATTCAGAACCTCTAATAATACTAGGCTAGATTAACATGAAATGAATATAAGGAGAATTAAGGCTAAAATGGACTAAGCCAATAAAAATCACTCATTTTGATCCATAGCCTTAAGATTCAAGTGGGATAAATAGCCAATGCCCTTAGTTCTAAATCCCAAAATGCCTTGCCTAGCAATTTTGGAGCCAACCTAAAAGATCAAGTGAAATCCATCACCAAATGGAATGGTAAGGAACTTTAAAAAAATGTGGAGGAAGAGACAAAAGAAGACAGTAAGATAGATAAAGAAGAATAACCAGTCCAAGAGGACAAGCCCAGGGAATCAAACCCTATGTTCCTCTCATTCCCTTTCCTTCAAGACTTAAGCAAAACTCAGTGGATAAGCAATTTGCAAAATTCTTGGATATTCTCAAAAAGATCCAAATCAACATACCATTTGTGGAAGCACTTGCCCAAATGCCAAAGTATGCAAAGTTTATGAAGGATGTGTTATCAAAGAAAAGCAAATTAGAGGAATGCGAAATAATCACTTTGACCGAGGAATGTAGTGCCATCCTCTTTAATAAGGTGCCACCAAAAAGAGGAGACCCAAAGAGTTTCATTACTCCTTGTGATACTGGTCATGTTTCTTTTGAAAAAGCTTTTTGTGATCTAGGATCTAGTATCAATTTGATGCCTTTGTTTGTTTTTGAAAAATTATATATTAGCAAGATGAAGCCTACCAAGATTTCCCTCCATCTAGCAAACCACTCAATCATTTATCCTAAGGGGATAATTGAGGACGTTCTCATTAAAGTAGATAAGTTTATCATCCCAGTGGATTTTATAGTTCTTCATATGAAAGTGGAAAGGGAAATTTTATTGCTTTTGGGATGACCATTCTTAGTAAAAAGTGGTGCTTTGGTTGATGTTAAGGAAGACACACTCACCTTGTGAGTAAGAGATGAAGAAGTAAACTTCAATATGTACAAGGTAATCGAAAAGCCTATGAAAGATGAACAGTGTTTGTCAATAGATGTCATTAAATAGTGTACAAAGGAAGTTTTCCAAGAAAAGGAAGAAAACTTGAAAGTTGAAATGGTAGCCAGGGTAAGAGTCAATGAAGGAAAATAGGAAGATGTTAGAGACGTATGTTTTCCAACTTTAGAATTTATGATGCTTGTTCTTCTTGTTCTAGTGTTAAGCTGTTAAACTATGAGAAATATCTTAAGGTAACCCCACCTTTCATTCTTAAACCTTCTTAACTTGAGCATAAGCCTTTGCCCCCTTATTTGCATTTTTAGGAAGTGATGAGACCTTCCAGTTATCATTTTTAATAAGCTTAGACAAACATAAGAAGAAAAACTATTAAGGGTTTTGAGCAATAAGATTAGAGCCTTAGGATGGACCATAATGGATATTATAGGGATTAGTCCTACACTTTGCATGCATAATATTTTGATGGAGGACAATCACAAACCTACTATAGAACACCAAAGGCACCTTAATCCTAATATAAAGGAGGTGGTTAGGAAGGAAGTGGTAAAATTGTTAGATGCAGGAATCATCTACCCTATTTTAAATAACCCATGGGTTAGTCCGGTCTAAGTAGTTTCTAAAAAAAGGGCGATGATGGTTATGACCAATGAAAATAATGAGCTTATCCCTATAAGACCATGATAGGTTGGAGAGTGTTGATTATAGGAAACTAAATGTGATGACCTATATTAAAAATGCATATCTTCATGACTTTTAAAGCTCCATGTGTAATTATAAGTGATTAGGGATCACACTTTTGCAATCAATAATTTGAATCTTTGCTTAAGAATTATGGTGTAACTTATAAGGTTGTAATGCCTTAGCATCCCTAAACAAGTGGACAAATGTAGGTATCTAATAGGATGATCAAGTGCATTCTCGAAAAGATGGTTAACTTTTTAAGGAAAGATTGTCCTTGAAGCTTTTTTATGCTTTTTGGGCATATAGAACCTTGTACAAGATGCCAATTAGTACCACCCCTTATCGCTTTGTGTTTGGAAAGGATTGCCACTTATTAGTCAAATTGAAGCATCAGGCTTATTGGGTAATTAAGTTTACAAACTTTGATTTGGATCTTATAGGTGACAAACAAAAACTCTAGCTTAATGAACTTAAATCCTTACATCATTAAGGTTATGACAACAATCAGATCTACAAGGAAAATATCAACAATGGCATGATAGTCACATTCTAAAAAAGGAGTTCAAGGAAGGACAAAAAGTACTACTTTTCAACTCAAGGTTACAATTCTTTTTAGGCAAAGTCATGTATAGGTGGTCAAGACCATTTATCATAGTCAAAGTCTATTCTCATGGTGCTATTAAAATTGTAAACTTTAAGGCAGTCAAGCTAGAGACTCAAAACTAGCATGTTCTTGGGGCAATTCTCTTACTTTTTCCTTTACTTTCTACTTGTGTGTTTCTATTTTGTATTGTTTTGTTTGATATCTCATGTTGTTTTTGTTTATGTGATTTTCTTTTGTAGGTCATTCAGGCAAAGAAACTAAGTTACAATTGTCAAGCTAAATCTAAGGGAGTTTTTTTCCCTTTTATTTTAATCTTAATTTGGTGTTTTACCCATTATTTTAATTTCCTTGTTATTAGTTACTTTTATATTTATGAGATACAAAAGATGTTATATGACCATGAAGGGTAAGATTCAAAGCCATATTGATGGTCAATTCACACAAACATCCATGTTCCAAGATAAAAGAAATGGGGTTTAAAAATGCTTATCACATACAACCATGCGTATGGTCGTGCATCATCATCCATTTTTGGGCAAAAGCATATGATATGACTATGCACATGGTTGTCTGCCATCCTGCATCATTGAGCAAAAAGGTCTGACACGGTTATGTGTATGGTCATGCCTTTTTCAAAATCCTAGATTTTAAACCCTCGTGCCCCTTCCTTTCCCATCACTTTCTCTTTCCCAAACCCTAGCAACCTCATATGGCTTTGGCTCCCCATCTTATGATTGACCTCTCCACCTAAATCTCACCCCAAAAATCTCATTCTTTTCCCTAAATTCACCCTCTTCCTTAGCCTCATCATGCCTAAATACTTTAAGATCACTGCCAAATGCAAGGGGGACTCCTTCACTTCCAATCCTTCATCTCTTATGGATAAAGTGAAATTCACCATTGAAGAACATAACACAAGGTATGAGATGCTTTATAAATACCATTAAAGAACATAACATAAGGTATGAGATGCTTTTAAAATAAATTCATTAATATGAAAGCTTTGGCAGAGCTACATTTGCTTGATCCAATCAATGAGTTTTTGAAAATTCTTAAATAGGAAAACTTTATGCAACTCTATCCCCAAACCTATAAAGAATTGACCTTAGAATTTCTAGGCTCTTAGTTTTTTGAAACTAATTCTAATAGAGGGATTCATCCTTTTGGGACAATAACTTTCCAACTATACTGAAATAGTTTCTTACTTTCTCTTGATGAGGTTGCTAATACCTTTAAGTTAACTAATGAAGGGTTAATAGAATTTCCCTTGACCTTTGATAATCAATCTATTTGGGCATCCTTATAAAGGTGCAAAACTTATGTGGTTAGGACTAGTAAGATTAGGGAGATCAGGGATCCAACTTTGAAATTTATGCATTACTTGTTATCTTATTCAATGACTGAAAATAGGGGAGAGTAATCATGTGATAAACCGTATAGAACTGTGGCTTTTTATGGTGTATTTACCAAAATATAGCCATCAACACTACTTGGTGGATTGTTTATAACATGGGAAACATGTTAAAAAAGGACTCGGGGGCTATTCTAATAGGAGGTTTCATCACTTATGTTACCAATCATCTAGTCCTTTTTTATCCTTCTACACTTAATGGTCTAACTCTAGGGATAGGGCATAGTTTACTCTATTTTGATATCGTGTTGTGTATGGGCTTGTTATATGGAAGGAAACTTCTTTTGAGTTGAATCTGAACCTAGAAGTTGCTCTCAATCAAGACGATTTCAAGGTTCTCCTTGAAGGGGGTTCTTTGCAAGTGCCTTCACTTGATCCTACTTCTTTTGGTCCCATAGAAACTACATTGGCAAGGCTGGAATCCAAGATAGAGGACATGGACCAACGATAAGAGGCTTTCGAAGATAAAGTTTTTTTTAAAGCTCACCTCCCTCAATAGGAAACTCAATGGTATGAGTACCAGCCCTCAAGCATATTTCAACCACATTGGGTGTCCTTTTGCTCCTTCACTCCAAGATTGACCATCCATCTTTTGTTATTTTTCTATTTTATTATTCCTTTATACTTTGTTTGGTCTTTTTATTTTTTTGGTTTATTTGTGTTGCTTGAATGGAATAATACTTTCTTCGACTTGTGTTTGGTTATTATGGTGTTTTCCTTTTGGTACGAATGTAAGGCTTAAAGCTTCCTTATGTATCTTTATTCTTGTAGCTCTTATCTTGACCATTGTGCCTTTTTATGCAGGGAAGTTTCTTTCCTTTTTATTTTCTTCTTTTGTTTCTTATCATTGAGGATAATGATTTTCAAGTTGGAGGGGGGTGCAATTACGAGTAATATTGCATGAATTTTGAGCATGATTTATATTCATTGTTTGTACGAATCTTTTGAATTCTTTTTCTTAAGAGTTGAGTGTTAGATTTTAAAGTGAACATTCGATGAAGAAAATTTATAGCCATAGTTTTGATTTACATAAGTTAAACTTGCTTATGATAATAATTATTTATAATTTAGCATGTTTTTCCAATAATTAATCAAACACATTAGAACAACATTTAGCACATTTGGCATAACTAGGATTACATTTTCAATCATACTTATTTTTGGAAAATTGAAGCTTCTACATGTGCTAAAACTTAATAAGACATCCTTTAAGGTGAAATCTTAGGACTTAGCAATCTTGAAGAAATGATTAAGGCATTCTTTGGTTGCCCTATTATTCCCCATCCATACCTTTGCTTTACATAGTTACTTGCTCCCTTTTTGAGCTTTATGAAAATACTCCTTAGATAGTATTAATAAGCTTTGCCTTCTTTCACCCATATTCAGCATCATTCCCCTATCAAAGGAACATAAGTTAGAATATGGTCATATGTGAGGTGTTGTATGTTGTATCATTAATGTGCTTATATAGTGAAAAATGGAAAAGAAGCTCATTCATTATTAAATTACACCATAGAGATCAATTCAAATTTAGAGGTGGCCTATTGTTACTATAATATTTTGCTCTTATATCTAAAAAAATTTGAAAAATCAAAAAGAAAGACAAATAATGATGATGAATGAAAAAGGAAAAGAAATAGAAAAATATGTATCAAAAAGCGAAAGCAATAAAGGAGTTATAGGTATTTTGCAAAGCAAGAGTAAGAGCTATGCACATAAATTTCTTCATCACACTTCACACCATTCATATAGCTAATGCGTTAGCAAACATTCTGTTGCTTTAGACTTGACCACTTTTTGATTAGCCTTACACCTAAGTTTTACATTACAAGCTTTAAAAAGACCACATGATCTTTAAGGTTGGTAAGACCTTCATGAGTGTAGAAGGATGGATTAGTTTTACCTGTGGTTACATGTGATTCTTAAAATTAAAGTGGAGCTTTGTCAAAATTATACACGAAAGAAATTCAAGTTGTTGCATGAAAATGAAGCCAAGGCACACATACACTCTTTTTACGTTTGAATAATTGAAAGTAATGCATGTTTAGATTTTGAACAAATTGTTAGAATAGGCAATTTTGCTTATGTAATGAAATTCATGATTATAGCTGAGAAAAATCTTCTCTTCAAGACCTAGCATTTGATCTTAGTTATCAGAATTGTGAAATTTGCATCTTAAGAAAATCATTCTTGCTTGAGGAAATGTAAGAGTTTAAGTTTAGGGGAATTTGTTTAGTCTTATAATTTTAGTAATTAATACATTAATTTCACCCAAAATTTTGAAAAGAATGCTTAATTTCTACCCTCAATTAAACCTCATTAAAGATATTTTGTGTTTGTAGGCAAAAACATCAAAGAAATTAGATTAATGGAAGAGAAAAGAGATGAAGCAAAGCTAAATGCATCGTCGTGCCTCATTAAGGTCAGCAAGCATCGAGGGGATGCACGACTATCCTTCTAAGCTATTGGTTGTGCCTTTATTAGAGAAGAAAAGTTTAAGAGGATAGAAACATGTAACACAACCATGCATATGGTTATGCATGCGAAAGAGACTATGAAGATAGCTATTACAGAATGGCACGACCACACGCATGGTTATTTGCATCATTAAAATTAGAATCGCAAATCACGTCCTAGAGGGATTCATTTTACTTTTATGGGCATTCAAGATTCTTGATTTGAAGGGATGTATATATGACTATTTAAGGAGAAAAGATAGCAAGAATTAGGGTATAAAAAGATAACCATAGAAAAAAATTATCATTCAAACAATGTATACATTAAAATTTCTAAAAAGTGGAAGGTGCAATGAATCAAACAATCAAGAAGAAGTTTATGGCTATTCTTAGAACTGAATTGTAACATCCTTATCCTCATTCATTAGCATTTTTACATGAACATATTCATTGCATAAATGATTTACAATCCCATATGAACATATGCATTGGATAAATCATCATTTAAATAAGTGAATTGGATAAGTACAATGATGACAATTGTATTTGGGACACTTAAACATATATGTAATGTTTGTATAGTTGCATGGCAAATTATGTTATGTTGTGTGCATGATATAGCATCATAAATAATAGTGTTTTAGAGCTTTTTTAAAAGTATAAGGAGCATATGGAGATTAGGAGATGGATGGAGGTGATGAAAGAGTGAAGAAAAGGGGCTAAAAGAGGAAAATTGAACTTCCAACCAATGGTAGTGAGACACCATGATTTTGTCTTATTAGGGTAGCTATACAAATTAAAATTTTCATCTTTTAAGATCAAATTGGAGATTCAAAAATGTGAGAGAGTACAAAAAATAGAAATAAAGAAAGAAAGAAAGGAGGAGGAGGAGGAAGAGGAAGAAGAAGAAGAAGAAGAAGAAGAATAAGAATCAGAGGGAAAAGAGTGAGCTAGCTTGGCAAAAACCCTAAGCTTTTCTTGTTTTGGCAAAAGAGCTAAGTGATTTTATCTTCTTCCAATAAGAAATTCCTTCCTCATAACACATTAAACATGCATGATTAGGAAGAATTATGGAGTAATTTAAGATAGAGCTCATGTATGGAGGTCGAAGCTCAAAAGAAATGAGATGATTATGTTGGTTTTATTTTTAGAGCATTTTTTGTACCCACTATTTCATAAACCTAGAATAGGAATTAGGGAAAGTGTAAAATATGATAGTTGTAGTTTTATAACCCATTTAAATGCATGTAAAATAGTTTTGTTTAATTTGGTGTGTGTGAGGAGATATGGCTCCTTCAATAGGACTGGTTCACAACCAACCAAAATCTCAGTCTGGATGTTTTTAGATATTTTGATGACCTTATGTGCTGATTTATACATGGTTCAAACATGAAATTTTGTAGGGTTATATCCTTTCTAAATACTAGTAAAGCAATTTTGCTTAATTTATTATGTGGAAATAGATTTGGCTCATTGATTGTGACTGACCCTGAACCCAATGAAACCTTAGTCTTTTAATCCTATTTTCCAAAAATTTGATGGCCACAGAATCAGAATTTGATGATGTTACTTGAAAGTTGTATATTTATTTGTGATCTACATTATTGTAAAATATTTTTGCCAAATTTATCATGGTTGATGAGATATTGCCCCTTTATCATGACTGATTGTCAACATATTGAAAAAGTACACACTTTGAGATTGGTCATTTGTTTTGGTGACTTTATAAACTGAATTAGACAATGAGTAAAACATGAAAAATGTTCGTTTATGTGTTTTGTAACTTCTAGCAAATCAGTTTTGCAACTGGATTTGTATGATTTGAGATATATCCAAGATTGTAAGACCTACTTAGATTGAGATGACTTTCAAATAAGGCATAACTCAAAAATTCACCACATTTTCTATATATCTTATTGATATGAAATTTAACTATGTCATATAATTATGTATCTAGTTTAATTAGAAAAAATAATCAAGTCATTTGTATAAGTATATCTAGAGTTATTACCGTAAGAGTGTAGCAAGGTCAAGCTATCATATAAGGAAAATATGCATAAACACTAGGTCAACTTGCATGGAACATGCCCATAGTTGCATATCAAGCATTCGTAATCATTTTGACATACCTATAACCATATATGTATCAAATGGTAGGATTTCAACACTTTGAGGAAGCCCAAAAGAGACAACCAGACCTACTATAAAGGTTGGTCACATCAAAATGTGAGTAAATGTCATAATTGGATTCTAATGTGTATGTGTGATGATTTTACTATATTGTTATGTTCTATTACATGTATATGTGATTGAATTGTGATATTTTTCATGTGAATACAAGTTAAGTGAGAATTATATGCTCTTAATGATTATTTAGTATACCATTGTGAAAGAACACTTGCATATGGAACTAAAAGGATGTTGTGATCGGCTTGTAAACACTTGCAAATCACTTGGAAAATGAACCAATATGTCTTATTGGCACATGTTATTGATCAAATGATTCACTTGTTATATGCTAGCCAACAAAATCAAATGTCACTTAAATCACATGAATTCTCGAAAGCAGTGCTTGCCTTGCAAGGTCACGATAAAAAAAAATCAATTTATTGTATTTGCACTTACAAAGTCAATCTTATATTTGTAATGTATCCCAATGATATTTGATTCTTGGTTGTGCAATAAAAATCTGATTATTGGTTTTATTTATTAAGTCGCAACTGACCAAATTGCAATTATATTTTTTAGATACTAAAGCATATAGTTTGAATACTTTATAGCATAGAGTTTTCATATAGATACATGGAGTGCAAGTCGTCGGCTAAATCTGAACTCTCTCTCTCCTTGTGACATGCACATATATTTAAATAGGAACCAGTATATGGTCATTAGACTTGAACATTAGTTAACATATATGTACATTAAGTTCGTGTTGGATTGAGTATGTATGAAGAATAAACCTTTATGCATATGTATTTTTAGACATAAATGCCATGATTTGTAAATGAAAATGGTTGTTACATGAATTATTTACTTTCTTTTCTTCTTTTTATTTCATTATTAACTAAACATTTATTGGCTAGGGTTGTGAACGGATCTTCTATGCCTTTTATTAGATTTTCTTAATCTAAATTTATTTGATTTTTTGCATCGTTGATGCTAGCAATTGTTTAGTGTTTATTATTTGATCAACTGACCATTGATTATCTTTGTTTTGTAAATTGACAATTGAGAGGTGCTTTTTATAAAATGGAGCTTTCAACGATTCCCTTTCTTTATGATTGAGTTGAGAAACCCTAACAAACCATTGTTATCTTTAGAGTCTTAAATTAAGAGCCAATTGCATGATGTTTGGCTGTTGAGTTAAGGAACCTTTAGCTAACATGTTTTTGTATGTCAGTTTCTACTCAAGAGGGATTAATTGACTACCTTAATAACTTGATAATTGTACTTCTTGCATGAACCAACTAGACAAGGATTAGGGATCCAATAGAAGGTCATCAAGTGAAGTTGAACCCCTAGCTTTTCTTATCCATTGATTATATCTCATCTTCATTAATATTTTACTTTGCTTTATTTATTTACAATTGAAGTTATCATCTACTATTGATTCTCTAGGTAATATAAAATACAAAATACTTAGTACTTAAACTGGATTCTCTTGGAAATGATATCCATACTTATGGAGTACACTTTATTACTTTTGACCTGTGCACTTATAGCTTTGGGAATTTTTATATAGTACACACCCATCACCAATATTATAAATTATTTTTCTTGACACTTCAATAACAAGACTTAGATGTGTACTATGTGCATAAACATTTAGTTAAAATAGGACTTTATTACACTAATTAAGTAAGATTAGGAAAGATCATGAATTTAATTAGTCTAATAGTCAATTTGGGCTTAAATTGGGTTTAAAAGATCCTTTTTTTAAAATAAAAAATATTTCATTAATAATGATTAATAAGTATAATTTATAACTGACAAGCAAATTTGACTACATTTAAGAAATACAAACAAATCTTGTTATAAAAATTAGCTTTTACTCTGAGTTTCATTGATCATGTTAATAAAATGATTGTATACAACACATTGGCTATGTTTGGCACATCAGCAAGAAATACATTCCACTTAATATATTGAGCCACAAATCGATTTCATTGTCATCTAACGAGCCTTTAAACCAATATTTTGAATATCAAACTCAAACTCCTTTTAACTCCTATATTAAAAGACAACTAAACTCCCATAAAGGAAACTTCGATCAAGAGAGACTATTGGACTAGGGTGGTTAACCCTAAGTCTTGGACCTCTTTTGATCTTAACAAAGGGGATTGATCAATTCTAATGTCTCAAATTAAGTGTTGTTTTACAGTTTTTAGTTAATCTTTACATTGGAAGTTGGATGGAGTTAACAAATCTCCAAAGTAAGCTAGTGCCTCCTAATTCGCGACTGCGAACTAGACCAAGGCAGTTTGAAAAATTAGACAAACGTATTCGTGGGCCACTTCTCTGCTGCGACCAATTCAAAGAAAGGAAAGCCAAAGTCACAGACAAATTCACGGTGTGAGTCATGCTTCAATCGCGACCACAAATTTCGAAGTAACTCAAGAGACAATCAAGTCCTCAACCACAGCTTGACAAGTGTCTCAGGTAACCATTGGAAGACAAAAATCACAATGAGAACTTATTGGTAGTGACCACGAATCCAAAAGAAGAAGATGAACACTTTTGGCAGACGAATTTGTGTCCTCAGTCGCGGCTTGTACAAGTAAAATCGCGATCGCAACTTTTGAGAGCAAGTGAAAGGCAACGACTATATTTTCTTGGTGAACTAATGAGAAGCTGCCACATGGACTAGCCGTTAGACACATACAAGGTTTTCTGTATGAAACTTGGATTTCACAATCACTAATGAGTAGTAGCGACTATGAATTGATACTGTCAAGCATTTAATGCAAAAATCTATCTAGCACACTTTGAAGATTTTGTACCAGTTTTATTACAACATCTCTTTGATGGGCAGCGGCTATAAATACCTCACCAAACAGATGTAAATGCAAGAGAATTGATAACTTTGTAACCAAACTTTTGCAATTTTGCTACTCAATCTTTTCTATTCTTTAAGTCATTATTGGGTGTTAGCATAAACACCAATTGTAATAGGTTGTAAAACACTACGAAGCATAAACACCAATTGTAATTGGTTGTAAAACACTACGAGGGGTTATTGTATGAGCCTATAAAAACACAAGTGTAAAGGTTATTGTGTGAGCCTTAAAACACAAGAGTATAGGTTGTTGTGTCAGCCTGTCAAAACACAAGTGTAAAAGTTTGGTGTAAGCTTGAAAACACCTTTGAAAGATAGTAGAACACCCAATTTCTAAGAATTGGGGAGTGGACGTAGGGTCATTTATACCTGAACTACTATAAATCTTGTGTTTCTTGTCTACTCATTTCTCTTCTCCCTTTCTTGTTTTAATTTTATACACTAATTCAACCCCTCCCTTCTTAGTGCCAAGGGTCGACAAGTGGTATCAGACCTCCGTTTCACAAATCAAACCTTCATTGGGTGAACAAAGATCATGGCACAAGAGGGAATCCACTTGCAACTTAAGCCTCACTTTGATGGAACAGACTATACTTATTGGAAGTATAGGATGGAGATCTATCTTGACATAGATGTGGTGGACCTTTGGGATGTGGTCATCAAGGAATGGAAGCCACCCACTAGAGTTATGGATGGTAATGAAGAATTGAAAGTACAGGATGGAGATCTATCTTGACATAGATGTGGTGGACCTTTGGGATGTGGACATCAAGGAATGGAAGCCACCCACTAGAGTTGTGGATGGTAATGAAGAATTGATCCCAAGGGAAGAATGGGTTGAAGCTCACCAGAGATCTAATGGCAAAAATAAGTGAGCAATGGCCATTCTTCTAAGCTCACTCTTTGGAAAAGAGATGGGATTTAACAACCATACCAATAAATGTAACAATCGTGTTTATTTGATAGAACTCGTATGCTCTTATACCAATAAATGTAACGACCAAATTGTGTTTACCAATAAATGTAACAACCATTGATATCACTGAATGTTAGCATTTTTTTTCACAATCTGTAATGCTACAATCGGTACCTATCAGAGCACTCAACATCCGGGATTTGCCT